>JASSUY010008413.1:0-18234 GCA_032466535.1 Forpus xanthops | reverse complement strand
TCTTGATAAGAGAAAAGTATATAAGTGTAAGATTTGAGAGAATAAATGGACTTTTGTTTGCATCAAACTGCATCCCCGTCCCTCATTGCGACAGTCTTCAGCTTACCTTGTGTGTGGAGTCAATGTGAAGCATGAAGTGTTTAGCAAGCATACTTCTAATGAGTTATACAGCTTAAGGACAGGTCTAATCTATTCTAGACCAGTTGAGGTTTTATGATTCATATGTGCTTTCCAATACAGAATGAGGTAATTGCACCAGTAAAATGACCAGAGAGTGAGGTATATGGCCCCTTTCACAATCACAGATAAAAAAGTGCTTTCTGGAATTAGAAAAAATGTTTGTGTCAAGAATCAAAGGAGTCCAGAAATGCCCTCAGGCTATGAACCGACTTGACTTTCAGGAGCAGAGACTGTTATGCATACAAATGTGACATGACCATCACAACATTGCTTGCCTTCCTGTCTCTAGCATCCCTTTAGATGGATTTAGGCTTAGTCGTTTTAATCAGCAAGACAATTGGATAACAAACAGCTGGGCTCTGCCATAATGGATTTTCACACAGGCAGCCAACAGATCCAGATGGTCAGACCTTGAACTGGGCAACAGAAACATGTTCCTAGTTCCTCAAATTTTCTGGATTCTAACCATAATGACTTAAGACCTAGATGTCTATTAAAATGGCTTCCTTATAGTAGCACTACATGTGCTTTTTTGAAGACTAGGAGAAACTGAAAACCATATGTAGTTAAGTAAATGTACAAGTTTATGCAATTTTTAAATACATGGCATCTGCTGATCTTCATGCATAGTTCAGTCCTGACACCCATGAGACTATCTCTGAGGCCATTGGAAACCCAGTAGCACCAGATGATAGACAAAATAATACTATACCCTGTCTCCCTACATAACTGACTGCAAAATTAGAGGTTATCCTTCTATTTCCCTCATGCTAATAACCATATCTTTGTCTATATATCCTTACTTCCAGTTTCAGTACTTAAAAAGGGCTTATAAGAAAGATGGGGACAGAATTTCTACCATGGCCTGTTGCAAAAGGACAATAGGTAATGGCTTTAAACTTAAAAACAGTAGATTTAGGTTAGCTGTAAGGAAGAATTATTTTATGATGAGGGTGATGAAAAATTGGAACGGGTTGCCCAGAGACGTGGTAGATACCACAGCCCTGGAAACATTAGTGATCAAGTTGGACAGGGTTCTGAGCAACTTACTCATTGCAGAGGTGTTGGACTAGATGACCTTTAAAGGCTTCTTCCATCTCAAACCATTCTATGATTTTTGATTTTATTTCTCAGATATCCCTATGTATGAGTGGAGCATAGGAAATAGACAAGCTTTAATACAAGTGCCTTTATATGAGATATTGATTCAATTAGTGGTGCATTTCACATTGGAAAACAGCTTCTTGACACTCCTACAGAACAAACGGTTGTATTTTAAAAATACATTTTGGTGTCCACTGTTGCAATATTTTCACCTCCATTCATCACTTCTAGTTCGAGTGGAAAATAAATATCTATTTCTGAAAGTCTTACTGGCACCTAAGTACCTCAAGAAACCTGGCTTTTCTGGGCAACAGATATTATCCCTGCTTCCTGCACTACACATTTTGCAACCTGCAATGTTTGTAGTTGACAAGGAACACAATCTCTGAAACAGATGGCTTGCTTATTGTATTTTTGCATTCCTCCCAATGAGGTTAATTTGTGCCAGTTGTTTGTTTTAAGAGATCTTTTAAGAAGTGCCTGTTTTCATGTTCAAGCTCCAAGAGTATTCTAAGAAAGTGAAAAGTCTGGGACAGAGTGTGATACAGGTTTCTTGTTAAGTACAAGTACAAGCTGGCAGAACTGCTACTTTTAGCTAGTCTACAGCTCAGTCTCATTGAGTGTGGAGAGAACAGTGTCCTAACTCACCAGCTCATTTGATGTTAATCCCTTTTTTTTCCCCTTCTCAACTTTTCAGCAGGTTGTGCATATTATACTGAAGTACCTAAGAAAAGTAAACCAACTTTGCCACTTGATATGTCAAACAGTTCAATAATGTGAAGGAAAATGATTGACAGTTAGGGTTGTGATGAAACCTAAGAGGTTTTAAAATTATGTTTAAATTCCTAAACTTTCTATGGTACTAGGACAGGTTAAAGAGGAGAGCTAAAATTTATTGATGTTCCTTCAGTCATTTGCTCTTTCCTGTAACTATATCCATTTGTTTTCTCAGAGTCCTCCAAAAATAATGAATCCTTATGTGGTGGATAGCTGGGTTACAACTAATCATTTTTGTGGGTATAAATTCATAAACGAAGAGCAGCAAGAGAGGTGGCTATAAAGGACGTATATGAGTGAGGATGCTTATGCTCGATGTTTGCTCAGATTACTCAGCCTTGTAAGGCAGTATCCAGATAGACACAAAGGTGGTAGATAAGAGAAAATATGTTTGAATATTATAGCATACTCTTAAATCAAACTGAGGACTGAAATAGATTAAAAACAAACTCTCCAAAGACCTTCATCAGACACTGAGCAGCATTTTTTAAATAATTGATGAACAATTATAAGGCTGCTATCATACCTCTAACACCATAATTCAAGTTGGGTCAATACTGCTTAAATCACTGGTTTGTGTCAGGAAAAATAAATAAGTCTTGATTCTCATAAGGCACTGAGTTTTTCTCCTTTGCTTCATTTCTACCCAGTGTTTTCCCTTGCCATTTTGAACACTGGCTAACAAGCCAAACAAGTTTCTCACCTACAAGCTGGAAAGATATGTCTGGAAACCTCTGGGCATGTTCTCTGGATGGGCTGCTTAATTGCTGTTCACAGGTGCCAAATACTCTAGGGAAACTCTTACTGCTGAAGAGGACTTAAAACCAGCCTCCTGATGAAAATATTGACTGCTTCTTCCTCAGAAGCATGCAAAGAAACATGACATTTTGGGACTAATATTTATTGCTCAACAGCAGTCGGCAAATTGCTTTCATCCTATTTGGCTGGCTGCTTCTCCTTGGAAATCAATAGCAGATTGGAGATATTTCACTCTATCTATTAGATGCAATAAAATATGTATATATAACCATCATTAAAGTTAGAGATTGCATAAAAAGCTCATTGGAACGTGGGTGGTATTCTGTAAGCTGAGTTATAGCCCAAACACCACATATCTGCTATGCTTCCACAGTAGGTGGTGAAGTATATTCAGCCACCCAGCTGTGCAGCTGCTGCTATAATGCTGAAAACTATTGGGGAGTTAATTGTATTAATCTGTTAACATTTCCAGATTGCATCACATCCTAGGATAGTTACCACACACAGGCATCAGGGGGCAGCACCAATTAAAAGCCTATGCCAAGGGCACGCCATGACTGAGCTGCCGCATATGCCAGGGGAATGCATTATGGAAAAGACATGGGATCCTCATGATCTTTAAACAAATTTACACAAAATTAAAAAAATGCTGGTATTTGGAAGTAGTAAAAAATAGAGAATTTGGCTCAGTGATTGGGGTTCTTTATCCTAGTTAAAAAAAAATATCTGGTAGAGCCATTTCATAAAAAGCTGTGATCTAATCAATAGCCCTAGAGTCTAATTTCCCATTAGAAATTACTATTTTTTAACAGTGGTTCAGAAGACTACTCTTTTGATCACTATGGAGTTTCTGCATACATAGTACTCAAGAATATGGTACTGGAAAAGAGGATGTTTCACAACTAATTTCCTTTCAATCAGCCAAATAGATTTTTCCTTCCATTCATAATGGAGAAAAGGGGGGGGGGGGGGGAATTTGTCAAAAGCAGGTGCATCTGAAGTTTTTGTGAAATGTAATCAGTGTGATCTATTCTAAGCAGGAGGCTGGGAGTCAAGACTGAAGTTCTCAGTCTTCAACTACTTTGCTATTTGATTTCTAGACACTTTGTTCCAGAATAGACACAATATAGACAGAATAGTTTAAGACTGATGTTCACCTTCAATGCTACAATTGCCTTGTATAAATTAATTAGAGGGGGAGGGCTACTTCTAATTCACCTAGTTCTCATGAACTGTGAATTCAGAAGCGAGGTAAAAGCCAGCCCTTATACTTCATTTCTTTATAGAACATATTTCCGGCAGAAACATCAGACTTACAGGGTCTGAGATCTAGATGACAGTAATTCATCCAGATTATTAATGATCTCAGACCCATTTATTTCTGGGAACTTTGAAACGCAGGCCTTCAAATCTTAGCAGAATGAAAATGGTGAATGGCCACTATGCTGACTGAGGATTAGGCTGGACAGCAAGAAAATGAGCTGATGTATTGACAACTATGACTTAATATGCAGACTTCAATCTTCTGGTATGAAGATTTTATCACTTGAAACGGCCTTGTTCTGAGTTCTGTTTTCATTTCAATATAAAGTAGATATAGACTGAGTGTTTTTCAGTGCCTTCATATAATAGATAATTTCCTTCCTCTTGGAGTCACCTTTTTTTTTTTTTTTTTAATGATATATGTATTAAATATTTCCTGAAATGAGTAAAAGAGATATGGAAATGGGGAATAGATCAAAGGCTTGAATGAAAGAAGCTGTCACATTTTTTTCACATTCAATTGCCATAAAGACATACTGAATGTTAGGTTTGTCAGTTTTATTTATGTTTGACCTACTATTAAAATATATATAATTAAAACCTATATGGGGTAAAATAATATGTGGATGTACCTTTTAACAGAATTCATTAAGTTTGACTAATCAAACAAAAAAGCTTAAAGAAGACATACAGTACAGTGGAGAAGTTCATAGCAGTCACCTATGTCATCAACTCTCCATTCTGATCTCTCCAAAACTAGATTCAAGTCAGCGAAAAAGTACCTTTGAAGGAACCTTTATCCCTTCGCATGTTTTGATCAGCCCTGGAGTTGTAATACTGAGTCTTAACTCTGTCATTAATTGCACTCCTTCAGCTGACAAATGAAGCAACCTCCTAGAAACTGAATCTGCCTTTTTAGACACTAACATTTTTACCTGCAGATCTACAGTCTCCACAGTGCTACCTTTTAAAGCTCTCTTTTGAGTCTGAGCACAATTTCAAAGTGCAGCATATGTGCTTGAGCAGACCCTTTGTGTGTATTTTGGTAAACACAATTAGAATGGCTTGTCAAAATAAGTTTGACATTATTTATTTTCAGCATGAGAAACATTAAAAAGACCCTGTGGGATGTTTTATTGGCTGAAAAGAGACAATTCCAAACAATAACTGGAATCTAAATTAGAAAATACACAGGCTTTCAAGTACTTCCTATTTTTTAAGTGGAAGGAAAGGGAAAACATCTGGAAAGGTTGAAACTGTTGAGAAAGTGTCCTGGGTTCAGCAGCAGCAGTCATTTTTCTCCTTCGTATCAGCTGGTGCAATGCTGTGGTTTTGACTTTCAGCCTGGGAATGGCGCTGATAATGCCAGTATTTATAGTTATGGCTTGGAGTGTTTTGGTCTGGCCAAGCACTTTCTGGGTCTCATGCTCTGCCAGGGAGAAGGGGAAGCTTGAGGAAGCAGAAACAGCACCAGACACAGACTGACCAAAGAGGTATTCCACACAACAGTATGTCATGCCCAGGATGTAAAACTAGGGGCAGGAGCCCTGAAGAGTTCAGTTCACTGCTCAGTCACAGAGCGGTGAGCAGTTGTGTCCTCTTCCCTTGTCCTTTCCCTGGTCATTGTTGCTATTATTGGTAGCAGCAGTGATTTGTGTTATACCTTAGTTACTGGACTGTTCTTATCTCAACCCATACGAGTTACATTCTTTTGGTTCTTCTCCCCATTTCTCCCTCCTGAAGTGGGGGGGAAAAAGGTGGGAAGAGTGAGTGGGCAGGCAGACTGATTTATAGCTTAAACCACGACAGAAAGGATGTCATCAAACTCAGTGAAGAGCCTCTAGATTAAGTATCTTTTTACTACATATGCTTCTCTAGAGGGTGTAGAATGGTATTGCAAGTGTCTATCTTTTCTATCAGACAGTCAAATAACTTACTCAGAATTGAGATGAATCCATAGTAGTTTGCCTTCAAAAAGCATTAGATGTCATTATACTGCTTTGGATTAAAAAAAAAATTAAAAAACAGAAAAAGGGCGTGGAAGGGGTAGAGAAAGGGAAAGAAGAAGGGGTACAGGAAGTAGAAGGGTGCTTTCTGGAGCAACTCATCAGCTTCCAAAAGATCCAGTCAGGTTCTGAAACTCTCCTATGAGTTTTATTCATTAGTTGGTGAAGCTTGGCCATGGATTGGGGAAGCTGTTGGATTTGCTCTGAAAGTTTTGAAGTCCTTTTCCTTTGCTCAACTCATCAAATTGTATTGACAAAAATTTGCTTGTGTTCTGGACTAGTAATAGGTGAAGGCTTGAATCCAGCTTCTAAGCCTTTAGAAAACTTTTGGTTTTGCTCTAATGTAAATCTTCTTACTGCTATTGTGGCAGTAAATCAAGTAGCTCAGGCAGAATTAAGCAGTACACTCAATAACAGGTGCTAGTCATGGCTCTAAAAAGATTGTGGCTTATTACTGACATGATTTACAACAGCATATTCACACTTAGCTCGTAAGAATTTTGAGATGTACACTATCTGCTCCTGCACACCTTGTCCACACTTGAGAAACTACTGTCATAATAATAATTTTGACAATAATGGACTGCTAAATGGGCTAAGCTAGACCTTTCAACAGTGGCAGTCAAAACAATAAAGTCACAAAGAAAAAGCATCTTTCATCTGTCTTCATATCTCAAAGGTTTTGGGTTGCTCCTCACAGTTTTTTCAGGAATACTCCTGTCTGTCACCATATTTGTTCCACTAGTTTTAGATTTCTGACGAGTGGCCTTGTCTTAGACACAAGTCTGGGAGTGTTTTAAAAATTCAGTCAAGCAAGTAAAGTTATTTTTATTTTCCAAACCTCTTTGTCTCTTTCACAATTCTAGATCATGATGCTTTGGAGTGGCAAAGAAATTGCTGGTTTCAGCTAAACATGGAGAAAGTCCCATACTATCCAGCCAAATTCAGTTTTATTAAGTCTTATCATGAAAGAGTCACCATTTGCTGTTGTAGGGGTCTTCTAGAAACAGTTCTCTTCCCCAACAGATCTTCACATGTTTAGAATTAAAGTTTTAATTAGTCTGACATTTCCTAGGCAACTGTATTTTGGCAGCCTTTGAGTGCAAACAAAAAAACCAACACCACAAACAACAAAACAAAAAAAAAAAAAAAGAAAAAGGAAATTTATGTTCAGATGGTAATATTATTTTTCTTTGTTTTGTTTTGTTTTATTTGGAAGAGAGTAAGAAGCAGCAAACCATGATAACTTCCTATTTTTGAGATAACACCTGCTTGGAGCTGTGTCAGCTTTAATCAAATGAGGGGTTGGCCTCTTATTTAAATACATTATGCCATCCCAGGCACAATATGTTCTTTTTTTTGATTTTATTCTTTGCCTGTAGCATGCAGCAATAGAAACAAATCAAATCAGCTCACTTTGTGCCAAATCCAAAGAATGAATTGCTTTCAGTAATACACTCACACTTCCACACTGTAAAAAAAAGTTAATTGTTGGCCCCATGACTCTTAAAATTTTAAAACTTTTATTTTATTCATTAAGAAGAAATCAGCCCTATAAAAGGTACGCAAACTATATTGTCAAAGAAAAACACACTTAGTTGCTAAATGGTGCAGCTGTAAGTGAAATTATTAAATAGACTGATGGTTAAACACTTCAAAGCTGGTTGTCCCAGGAGGTATGGCTTCTGTACAGATCTTGAGAGTAAGAGTAGAATGGACGGGAAAATCCTATCCACTTTGCAATTACATCTTCACTTGCAGTTTAGACATAAGACTGAGTTCCATACCATACATGACAAGACTCTTCAGCTTTACAACTTGAACAACACAAATGTATTAGGTACAACAGAAAAGAGCTGATACAGATTTCCCATATTGGGAATTTCTGACAGAGAACATAAGTGATGATCTGAACTGGGGCAGTTAGTAAAAGTATGAAGGGGCTGCAAATTCTGTTATCTTTCACCCACACACTACTCTAGCTGATACCTAAATCAGAAATTATTTTCCCTGAATAGTGATTTTTCTTCTTTGACTAGCTCAGGAGTAGGGGAAATGCAAACTATAACACAACCACAACTTCCCTTTACTCTGCTGCATCAAATAGTAAGTTAAGGTCAGGCAGGCTGTGTTCAGACTGAGTATGGTTATTTTCAGCAATCAGTATGTGTGACACTGATACTTAAAAAAAAGGGAGCAAAGTGTCAAAGGAGTATCTGGGTAAGTCTTAGACTACAGTCAATAGAGGCTGCATCTGAAATAACAGCTTTCTCAGTTTCACTGGGTGTTTCTGCACAAACTTCAGCCCTATGATATGTTTTGCCTTTTCCAAACAGCTGACTCAGAAGACAAAGAATTATTGCAGTAGATGGCCGAAAAGCGTTGTGACTTTTTTTTTTACTTAATAAAAGAAGATATTAAAAGTATTCATAGCACAAAAATAATTCTTTACAGCAACTACTTAATCTTTCAGTTTATTTCAATTTCTACCACTAATCCTAAAATAAATCCTGCATTTTCTCTAAAAACTGTATTACTGACATTGCTTTTTCTCTTTCCACTCTGTTCTAACCTCTGCTCTGACTTTGAATCAGGTCAAATATAATACTTAGTGTTTAGAAAGTTATTGTTATTTGATGTCTTAGTCTGGTTTGCAAACATTAACAGAGTCCATGTTATTCCCAAAAGTCAGGTACTATTTGAGCAGTTAAGGAAGTTACTGACACAGCATGGAAGAGAAAACTGCAGTACTTAATTCCAGGAACCATATCTTAAATGAGAGATAGAAGTTTGCAGGTGAGAAAGTGGGGTAGGATGCTGGGGTTATTTTTTGTTTGGTTTTGGTTTAGTTTTGGGTGTTATTGATTTTTTCTAATGTGGGGGTTTTGTGTGTTTGGGGTGTTTTTTTAAGGGTAGGAGAGAGATTGTGATATTATGCTATAGATTAACAAAACTGAGGTAAATCACTTTTCATCCTGTTCTTGGAACTGAAGTGAAACTGCATACCAGTGCTAACCAGAAACAGTTTAATGCTATTTCACTGGTAAAATGTTGTCTTGTCTGTTATAGAATGTTTTGATTTTGATATAATTCTTTTTATAGAAAAAATTTTGAAGTGATTTGATGTCAAAATGCAAAACGTGTTACTAGATTTTGATTTTTTCATTTGGTTCTCTTCTGAATTTTTTTTGACAAAAATATATGTGTTTAAAATAGATGCTACCTCAGAAGTATAAACAATTAAGATTTAATAATGAAACAAGTAGTTTAATTACTAAATTACTATTTTAATTAATCAGGTACTGGTAGCTGTGGGAAGACTGAATACAAACCTAAATGGTGTGAATTTTACTGCATAGTGCTGAATACTCACAGGTGTCCTGAGAGTCAATGATGTTGAAAAACTTGGATCAGAAAATGAAGGCACGCAGTTTTACAGGCAGAGGAGTGGAAGCCATCTCTCTAAAAAATTCTCTGCTACTTCTGCTGCCATATTTGGAATAGAAGAAAATACACATGGGGTGCTCCCTCACAGATGTTTGAAAAAGATTTGCATATGAGGGTATGTCAGAGAATTTCTGCCCAAGTCCATTTTTTACAGTAATAAACCTTCCTATGATTTATTTTCTTTTACATCAATGGCTTTAAAATCAGAATAGTTTCTTCTCATTTAAATTTTTATCTTGTATGGAATTATGACAAAGCTTATTTTTAAAGGTCATGGTTTATCAGATTAACATTATGTAGACAGTCAGGCATGAGGTATCCATAGAGGAAGCATCACTCAAGAAAGGTGAAGGTTTCCTTTTTAATCCTGACCCTGACATGTCATGTAAATCATAGAATCATAGAATCAGAGACCAACTAATGCTCAGGTGAGGAGGAGCAAAAGTCATGAAAGGTACAGACTTGACAGAGTTCTAGTGCTGAAATTTTAGTGTTTTACCCAAATAAAGTAAAGCCTAAAAAACTGAGGAAATACAAGAGGAGAATGAACAATGTTTACTTGCAGCTAGAAGACAAACAGAGAATTTGTATTCATGCAGTAAAAAGGAGTAGAAGAAATGCTAAACAATAAAAAAAAAAAAAAACCAAAAACAACAACAAATCATGGAATCATAGAATATTTAGGGTTGGAAAGGACTTTAAGATCATCTAGTTCCAACCCCCCTGCCAGGGGCATGGACTCCATGCACTAACCATGCCACCCAAGGCTATGTTCAACCCAGCCTTGAACACTGCCAGTGATGGAGCATTCACAACTTCCCTGGGCAACACATTCCAGTGCCTCACTGCTCTTACAGTAAAGAATTTCTTCCTCAGATCCAATCTAAACTTCCCCTAAGTTTGAACCCATTACCCCTTGTCCTATTACTACAGTCCCTCATGAAGTCCCTCCCCATCATCCCTATTCAGATATTGGAAGGCTGCTATGAGTTCTCCACGCAGCCTCCTCTTCTCCAGGCTGAACAGCCCCAACTTTTTCTTCCTATCTTCATATGGGAGGTGCTCCAGTCCCCTGATCATCCTTGTGGCCCTCCTCTGGACTTGTTCCAACAGTTCTATTTCCTTTTTATGTTGAGGACACCAGAACTGCACACAATACTCCAAGCGAGGTCTCATGAGAGGAGAGTAGAGGGAGAAGTTCATGCTGCTTTTGATGCAGCCCAGGATAGAGTTGGCTTTCTGGGCTGCAAGAGCACACTGAGGTCGGCTCATGTTCATTTTCTCATCAACCAACACCCCCAAGTCCTTCTCCTCAGGGCTGCTCTCAATCTCTTCTCTGCACAACCTGTAGTTGTACCTGGGATTGCTCTGACCCAGGTGTAGGATCTTGCACTTGGTATGGTTAAACTTCATATGTGACTATTTCCTTTCTATGTTCTCCCTTAACACAGAAATGCACATACCTACTGAGCTTATCACTCTGCAGATGATTGGTAGCTTGCATGTCAATTTGGAATTTGAGAGCTCATACTGTCTGTACAAATCTTAGTGCAAATGGTCAATGCTGCTCATAGTGTCCTTTATATCTGGCACATTTATATATAATATTTGTCCTTTAATATGTAGACATAGTAATATGAATATCTGGAGGTCTCTTTTGGGTGTCCTCACTTTGAGAGCAGTAAAGCATGGAGCAGCAGCACACATCAGCCATATGTATGCCTGAGGTCTTTGCAAGCATATCGATAACACAGCCTGGGAGAAATGGTGCTTCCCTTCACAGAATATGTTACTATTGATGGATAAACTTGTGGTTTGCTTTCATATCTCATGCTCTTCTGTGCTCCCAAGCCACCATTCCTTGGCCTGTAGACACTGTAGATAATGTTCCCATATAATTAACAGAGGAATACTATCTAAAGATGAAAAAGAGCACTTCCATTCAAGACAATTTTTTAAAGACTTTGCTTCTTTCTCTATGGAATCTCAGTATTTGCTTTCTCAGAGTCAATTTTCGTCTGAAGGACAGTAGGAATGCTTTGAGAGATATCCAGGTAATTTTAGTCTCCAAGAGAAAAATTCCTTGGAATCTACACAGTGTGAATAAAATGTCAGGGGAAGAGGGGTAGCCCCATTAGAAGAGTTTGGTTTTAATAAGAAGATGATGAAGTTAATTAAAGCTCAGTGCCTGTGAGCTAAGAGAAGAGGAGAGCACTCTGGGGTTTTTCCGTTTGCTTTGCTCCAGCTGTTCCCATCTCCAAGCCAAGTACATGAGCCAAAATGGCAACTTTTTATAGCAAGGGGATCATCAGTTAAATGGTTAGCTTGGTTTTGTTTTGCAATATGAAGACAGGGAGTGTAGTTTCAAAGTTTTTAGTAAGAATTTAGCCAAGATTTCTTATTGCTTTTTTAGCCTCTCTTTTAATTTTCCTGCCTATAAATTATACAGTGAAATCCCTCTCCCTCAGAGCATGTCTCATGTCTGGCGTTAGTAATTCAAAGTTTCTCCTTTGTCTGGACCAGCTTTAACCTTTGAAAGCATTTTTTGAGTTCTGTGCTTTCATTAATCAGGAGATTATATAGGCATTAAAAAGTCATCTATTTGCATTTTAGAAAATAGGCATTTGTGCATGCAAATTATCTAATAATTGGCCAGACCCTTAAAGATGCTAAGGTCCAAACTTCAATGGGAGCATAAAAAAACCTTTCAGCATTTCACCTAACACTTTCTAGGCCACCTACCTTCCAAAAAATTCAGACCAGGAGTCTCAAAGCACAGGGTTTATCTCTTGTCTAAAGCCTAGACGTAGAACTATTGAATTGGCACTTGGGTTCAAACTCTTACTGGTGTTCTTATAGAGATGTCTATTAGTTCTCTGACTTGTCTTGCTTCTTAAATAACTCCTTTGGAGAACTAGCTCATGCTAAGTCTTATTGCTCTGGATAGTGAGAACACAACAGGTGACTCTCTCTAACCCTCAGGACAGATGCCTACCTATGTAATGTCCCTTTAACTAAATCATACTGAGCACAGGCTGCCATTTCTTGGAAGTTTCAAATTACTCCATATTTAAGATCTGGTTCTTCAAAGTATGGAGAATTTTTTTGAAAAAGTTTACTGTGCTCACTTAAAAGAAAGAGAATTGGTGCATTTACTCTCATCCTGCATGTAGTTGTCCCCATAAACTGATTTGGTGCTAAAAGAAATTCCTGACATCGCTAGATTTGCTGCTGTTTCACTTCAAAATATATGAAGCAAGTCAGAACCAGTAAGTGTGGCCTGTCTTGTTTCTACCCTCTTAATGATTATTCCTCTTCATCTATATTTTGTCTGACCTAGACAGTTTCATCACAATTTGGAATTGTCAGTCAGTACCTCACTTTCTCATGTTTGCCTTTCCTGCTTATTCACCTCATTCTCACTCAGTCAAACCTGAGGAGTTTCTAGTGCTAAAAAACTAACCTACTGCCTCCAACATTTGTTCGAAGAAGCACTTCCATGGAGCTGCACTTTCAAATACAATAAAATTCAGCCTTGACTGGGAGTATCCCAAAAGTTAATAACAGAAAAGAACCAAGAATTTCACTAAATTGTCTTCCTTAGCTCCAATATCAGTCAACAAAGAGGAGAATAAATTTAAGACTAAATTAGAAGAATCTAGGAGGATAAGATAATTACAAAAGTGTGGCAATTTCTCGTATATTCAGCTGAAAACAACCTGGCTAGAAGATTAGTTTGCAATACATTGCAGATAATCAAACTATTTCTGTTCAAATATCTTCTTCAATTTCAGCCTCTTTGAATATCAGAGTTGTTAACATTTGAAAGTACTTAATGATGATATTAAGTAAGAAATAGGAGATACATTCAATTCCCAAAAACTACACTGGTATCCATTAGAGTTCTGGGAGAGGAATGACTAGCTAGCATGGATGAAATGGCAAAAAGACAGTCTGTGCACTAAGTTCTTAAAATATCTGGAACTCTGAAGAAAGTCACAGAAAGCAGAAAACATATTTTGCAGTGTTGAAATTACAAAAAAAAAAAACAAAACAAAACAAAACAAACAAAAAAAAAAAAAAAAACAAGCAACAAAAAACCAAACAAGCCAAGAGAAACTCATCAGTATCCCAAGAGTGCTTAAATAAAAAGTTGTGAAAAAGACAAAGTGCTGGAAAACAGGGGTATAAATAAGGAATACAATATTCTTTCTACATGACCTTCTGTTTCAGATTCTAGATAAAACTCCTAGTTTCCCACTAGGTTTGTTTCCCCTTCTGTAAGACAGATAGAGAAATCAAAGAGATGGGGTTTCTGGAAAGCTTCATCTCTGAGAATTAAAGAAGAGAGTCTGAATAATAAGGCATCAAAAGCTGACTCAACTTTCAGCCACACCTCCACCTCACCTCAGAAATTGAAAACAACTAAATTTTGACTTAATTTTGTGTCATTTGCGACACTGGTGAAAACAGGGACCATTATGGAAAAAGAATAGAGGTTCTACTTGATTGTTAGAATACTTAGAGTTTGGATGGCAAATGGAAGTTTGAGGCTGTAAGCATAATAATTCAGGAACTCAGTGGCCTCCACATAAATGTTTACAATGTATTACTAACCCTATACCCTTGCTGATTTTACATCAATACTCAACCTTTTCAATGACAAAGTAATCATCTACCTTGAAGTACTGCAGACTGTTTCAAGCAGTTATAAAAAGATCCCCCCCCCTCAGATTCTCAGATCATGCAACATCATCGGGACCAGTAGAATCATGCCAACATTGGGTTTGGCTGATATTCCCTGTCTCAAAGAACACAGATTCATTTCCATGATACAGTGAAAGACTGATTAAGTAGATCGGGACAGAGAAAGTCAGATGAGAGTATAAATAATTGTTTAGGTGGATTTGTTTGCCTCTATTTTCTGTGACAATATGAATGATTTCTTAAGCATTATGACAATGGACAGAATTTCACTCTATATGAATCTAAAGTACTATACAGCTAATAATACTATTTGAAAACTGGCAATCCAAAAGCAAAGAGGTAACACCTGGTGGCATAGCTTGCCATTCTATATTACTTGTTCTTATTCGACAAGCTTTCTTGTTAGAGAAATTGCAAGCATCCTTTTCCCCATATCACCAGATTTGGATGATTTTCTGTCATAGTTCCAAATGTGTAGAGCTTCAGAGACAAATGGTGCTGCAATCCCACAACTCATTTTTTGCAATTGCCACACGAAGGTAAGCCCTAGAATCCTTCAAGGCAAAGTTTATAATCTCAGGCTGATTACATTTTATCAAAAAGTCCTTTATTCAGATGTCCTCTGACCACACAGACTGGAAGTTTTGCAGGGGTACCCTTGCTATCTTCATGCCCATACAAAGTTTGGTTTTGGTTTTTGTTGGTTTTCTTTCCAAAAGAAATATGTGAAGAAACCTAGGAGCTGGGAAGTATTGCTGCGTACCGCAGTTTAGACCTAAACTGTCAAACCCATTTTGATACATAATAGCAACCCCTGCAGTGAGTCACCAGCTAGTTTTGAAACAAAACTCTGACCAAGATTATAATATTTGGAATAGGAAATAAAAGTCAGCATTACTCCTGTTCATCACATTTACAGTACAGTGTATATGATACCTCACAGGGACACTTCACACTAATAAGATGACTTTTATATTTCACTAGGCCAGCCTTTGAAAAAAAGAAAAAAAAATTGCATTCATTGAATCAGAGATACAAAAAAGAAAGCTCAATTGAGGCATTTGCACTATACACTGTAGACTCACAAAGCTTGCCCTAAAGATTTTTATTTAATGCAGAATTAACCATGCCCATTCTTAGACAGAATCTGGATCTTTATGGTTCCTTTAGCATGTAAGTTCTTCAGGAAATACTTGTTCTCCCTGGTCATAGAAGCACCCACAGGAACTGTACAGTCTGCATTTCACAAGGTGGAATACATAAGGTTTTCAGAATTTCCATAAAAAACTGTAGGTGCCCTGCTCCCACAGCATCCTTCAGCATTTCTCACCCCAGGACTAAATCTGTTCTTAATCAAAGTTCACTTTTTTTTTTTTCCCAGAATTAATAGACTGTTCCCAATAAACTCCTTTGCTAGAATACAGAGTTCCTGTGGAACATGTGGAGCCCATTCGCAACAATGCCAGTGCAGCCATAATAAATAGGTAAGTCTTGACCAATGCAGATGGGCCTCTGAAGATTTCTCTCTACAAAATTTCAGTGTTGGCCACTCTATCAATTTACCAGAAAGAGTTAACTTAGCATCCTCTCTGAAGAAGTGAGAGAATGCAAAACAGTTGTTACCTTCTTTCTCAAGATGCACATCTGTTCAACTCAATGTTCTTTGAAGAACACACTTGAATCTCTTGGCGGATCTTAGGATCTTATTACAGACTTGTCCTGGGTTCAGTAGCAACAGTCATTTTTAATCCTTTGTAGTAGCTGGTACAGTGCTGTGGTTTTGATTTTGGGCCTGGGAGCCGCACTGATAACACCAATGTTTTCAGTTGCTGCTTGGTAATGTTTAGGTTGGCCAAGGACTTTCTGAGCTTCATGCTCTGCCAGGGAAGAGGGGAAGCTGAGGGGAAGCAGAAACAGGACATTTGACCCAGACTGACCAAAGAGGTATTCCATATCACAGCACGTCATGCCCAGGATCGAAAAAAATGGAGGGCAGAGAACCGGAAGAGTGGGGGTGCACTGCATGGTTGGGCTGGGTATATAGGTGGTGAGTAATTGTACTTTTTCCTTGTATTTCTCTTGTATTATTATTAGTGGTAGCAGTAGTGATTTGTATTATACTTTAGTTACTAAATTGTTCTTATCTCAACCTGTGGGAGTTGCATTCTTTCGATTCTTCTCACCATCTCCCTGGGCCTGGGGAAGAAAGAGGGGGGGAGTGAGTGAGAGAACTGTTTGAGGGCCTTAAACCACGACACTCTGAAGGGATTCATGGAGTGCAAAGAAGACACCCATCAATTTGAACTTTTTTTTTTTTCAACATCTCAACTTTCCAAGTAGCTGGAATAGTGTAGTTTACAGCTGGAATAAAAAATAATGTTGGCTTGAATTTCAAGAGGTAGTACAAATATGAGAGAGTATTTTGAAGTGTTTTCATTTTTATTGGAGCTATATTTCTCAGATATATTTAGATATTCTTTTAGTGTATCATTTAGCTTGATCAACTATTACTATTTTCAGTAGATTATTACTAGATATTTCTTCCAGTTTATATGTTTTTATCTTTTTATTTCTGGAAGATTTTCTTTTCTGACTTATAAAAGAAATTAATTTGAGGAGAATTTAGTATCTCGAAAGTCAAAATTTTAGCCTACTTAAGCTCACTGAGTACTTCAAAGTTCATTGAATAGGAGAGTTTTCTGTTAAGTCTTTACTTTCATTGGAAAAACAGATGTTCAAACAGGAATTGAAAACTTAGTCTTCAAATTTCTGTGTTGTACTTCCAGAAAAGTGGAAAACAAAAAACACATTATCTTTCATTAGTAAAATAAAATGTTAGTTGCACCTATTAAATATAAAGGATATAGAATAGAAAGTTAATCAACTTCTAGTCATGACAGCTGAGGAAGAATGTAAGACCTAGCATGACAGTTAATGGACATCTATGTGCTCAAAGTCAAGGTTTCAAGCCATAGCTCAACCCTTTGAACAACTGGATGCCAGTGTAAGAGATGGTCTCACTTTGTCAGAATCCACTTTGTCCCTTTTAGCAGTCATTAGCCATTAGGTAGAGCCTGCCTGTCACACAAAACCTAGCCTCCAAATAGAGGAGTAAGTTGTGCTGGCTTGAAATCCCTGGTGGAGGGGAATGCTTTATATCATCATCTAATAATTCCATTGACTTTAGTCATTGATTGCTGTAATCATATCAAAAAATTATAAAACATTTGAACATAAAAAAGTTCTGAAACTTTATAAAATATACAAACAAATGTAGTTATGTTGATGATGGCAAAAGTAACGTTAAATTGTATAAATGTTTAAATTGTATGAATGTTATCTGTTTGTATGATTGTCCACTCTTGAGATGACTAATCCTTATCATCATGTCTTTCAGTGTTTTGGTACTTTAAGCATATTATACCTCCTCAAGTATCACAAGTTCTGTAGTACTCCTTGAATTCAACTTTCATTTTCTGCAAAAGATGCAGTAATAAATATGTACTGCTTGGATATTCTAATTTTTTAACAAACTTTTTATAAACCGTTTGGATGTTTGCACTTTACATATTTTACTTATTTTCAATTTTTATTTATTATAGACTTGTTTGTATTACAAGAATTGTATATTTGAAATTAAAAATTCAGAAAATTATTGTTATCTACACTGTAAGAGATGAGCTAGGGAATTTCACCACTCACAAAAGGCTTCTTGATTTCCAGATTTTTCAGTAGGAACTCAGAGATATGCCAAGATTTCTGTATAAAGATGCCTGTGATGTAAGACAAGAAATGTTGCCTCCTCCACCTGTAAAAGTCCCAGAAATCACTTAATCTGGCTGCAATGGAATCAGAATAGAAATTGAAAATGAGATCTTAGGTTTTTGTCAAAGCCTAGCGAGTTTGAGTTACTCAAGGACATGGAACTGTTGGAACAAGTCCAGAGGAAGGCCATGAGGATGATCAGGGGACTGGAGCACCTCCCGTATGA
>JASSUY010008410.1:0-39809 GCA_032466535.1 Forpus xanthops | reverse complement strand
GCGGTACCGGCGCGGCAGATGGAGCGGTTGGAGGAGCGGGCAGCGCGGCTGCGGGCTCGCCTCGATCGCTGCACCGTGGCCGGGCTGGCGCTGCTGGCGATGGGGGGGCTGATGCTCGCAGCGCTGCTGCTGAGCGCCGCCGCCGCCCGCCGCCGGGCACGGACCGCCCGTCGCACCGGGGGTACCTACGGCTCCGTACGGCTGCGGCTGCGGAGAGTGTCCGCTGAGGGGACGAGGGCGCTGCTGGAGACACAGCTCAGCCCCCAGCAGCAGCCCCCCGAGGGGCAGGGCTCTTAGCAGCCAGCGCACCCCCGGGGACCCCCAGCCGCAGGCAGGAGCGGGGCTCCCCATCAGCGGTGCCATCCGGTGAGGCTTCACCTGCACTTGGCCGCCTTCCTCACCGCCTGGACCCCCCTTGGATGGGGATCCCGTGGGCAGCACTGGAGCGATGTGGGTTTGGACCCATTGGCGATGTGGCCTTTGGACACCCCAGCACCTTCCAGGATGGGGTCCTGCTCACCAGCACCGGCACAATGGCGCCTTGGAGTTACCTGTGGGATTTCAGTGCCATGGTTGGTCACGGGCTGGACACGAAGCCACAGCCACAGCCGGCTCCTTCCCGGCATCCAGGGCAGCGTCGGCTGCTCCTCACTGGGATGGAGCGTCCCATTTTCTGCCATCAGTGACCTTTCTTAGCAATAGTTTCCTGTGAACTCCGTGCTGTGGATTTGGCGCTTGCACCGCGCAGGCCAGAGGAGGAGGAGGTCCCAAGTGCGAGCACCAGCACCCCAGCACCCTCCCGTTCCGGAGGGTGGGATGAAGGCCAGGACACGCAGCCGCACGGTGCCCAGCATCCCGCTCCCCCCAGCATCCCCATCCCTCAATATCCCAGCGCTCTGCCTGGGGGGGAGAGGACAATTCCCAACGCCTGGA
The DNA here is from genome assembly GCA_032466535.1 of Forpus xanthops. Taxonomy (NCBI): domain Eukaryota; kingdom Metazoa; phylum Chordata; class Aves; order Psittaciformes; family Psittacidae; genus Forpus; species Forpus xanthops. The sequence continues at coordinate 38,876 of JASSUY010008410.1, read as the reverse complement.
AGGGATGTGGTGGTTCTGTTCCCGTTCAGGAGCCTTTGTGCTGATCACAAGGGCCATTATCTGCAGCCTGAAGGGGAAAGCACATCTCGGGAATTAAACATGAAGCATCATTAAAGCACAATGTTCTGTGGAAAGAAATCAGTCGGAGCGGGATGCTGTGAAGGGAAATGCAGGCCCACAGAAGGGGATGCTCGTCCTGAGCTGCCGGGTTTCATCCATCCCTGCAGTTACTCCCTTCAAATGCTTCCGGGTGGAGACAAACCTCTCCTGCAGCCCAACACGAGATGAAGGGCACTGTTATGTGTGGGGCAGTTGTCTGTGTGTTTCAATGGGGTTGTTCTCTGCCTGTGTTTTCACATCTAATGCTCCACAGCTCATCCCTCCTGCTGCTGTGGAGGGCCCCACGTCCCTCTCCCCATCACCACATCACCCATCCGTGCTCCGCATTGATTGTAGGGTCCTGCAAAACCGTCTCAGCCTCATGCCCGCAGCCCTGGCACCCAGGCACCTTCCCTGCAGTTAAGGCACCGTGGGGTGAGATGGTGGCTCCAGTGTTCCCCTTTCACCATGGACCCTTGAGCAGAGCCTGGAGCATCAAACAGAGCCCAAGCAGAGCGTGGCTGTCACTGAGGGGTGATCCTGGGGCATGGGGACACAGGAGTGAGGATGGGGATGGAGGAGAGGAACGGGAGGAAGGCTCTTGGGCAGGGTCTGCCCTGGGAGCCCGGTGCTCACAAGGAGGCTGTCCTGGGAAGGCAGAACTGCCTCCTGCACCTCAGTGCTGCTCCTGTGAGCCTGGGTGAGGAAACAAACCCGTTAGATGGAGCGAGCCTCAACGTTGTCCCTTCACATAAGGCAGAAGGGTCTCCGCAGGGTGCAAGGCTGAGCCCAGTGGAGGTTACAGCTGCCGAGCACAGGAGATGCTCCCTGGGATCAGAGCATGAGGCTGCTCAGGACAACGGGAAGGAGCTGCCATCGCTGTGCTGCCCTCGAGGCGCTGGGGGAAGCCCCTGGGCTGACAGAGATGTATTTAAAGGGGAATGAGTGCCATTAAAGAAGTTCCCCATCGAGACTGCAGAACTGGGACATGATTTTGTACATCCCCTGGGAGGAAAGGGAGGGTGGCTGCGGTGGCAGGACAGGGATGCTGCAATGTGCATCCCTGCAAGGCCTGCCCAACCCTTTGTGGCTGGGGAAGAGCAGTGCAGTCAGCTCGAGGCACTGCCCTCTGATGGTTCATGTGCAGGGGGACGGTGGGGAAAGGCAGCACAGCCTGGGCAGGATGAGCACCATGAGCCCCTCAGTGTGGGGGCATCCAGGGCTTCACCCACCCATGCAATTAGGTGCTGGTGGGTGCATCAGAGGCAGCTCCGAGATACCCCAGAAGTGTCCCTCACCCCCACTCGCCATTCCTGGATCCTCTGGGAGAAGCCGGTTTTGCCATAGGAGACAGGAAGGGCCCTGTGGAAGAGCAGGCACGGCTCACCCTGACACCATGGGGATGGGCAGCATGGCCACACTGAGGCACCAGGCTGGGTCCTCACCTCTGCACCGCCATGGAGTACAGCACCAGGGCAGGGGGGTGGCCACAGCACGTCCTTGTCCCCCCACTCAGCACCAGGGGGTATCTTTGCTTGTGCCTGGGGGAGCAAAGAGGGAACATCCCAGCGCCTTTCCCAGTCCCACACAATGGGAGCTGCTTTGTTTTCCATCTGTGCAATCCACACGGTTCCGGTACATGGGATCGCAGGGATGGAGCATCATCTGTGGGCAATCAGCAGCTCCATGGCTCGGTGGCTAGGAGCACCGGGCCAGGCTGGCAGATGGCCTGAAGGGCTCTCCAGGGATCCCAAGCCATTCCCAATAATCCAATGTCTTTCTTCAAACGTGACATTGGAAATGCCTCTCCAGGGCTGAGGGAGGGTTGTGCCTGTGCCAGGAGCACACACACAGCCCCAGCCGCTCCTCATGCTGCCCATGATAATAACTGGAGGTGTGTGCTGCTGATGTGCTCCTCTGCATGCTAATGCCGCTGTCACTTGGGCTACCAGCAGCTGTGCCACGGTCCCTCCTGCTGTCAGGATACGGGGCCTTTGCAGCCACCACGGTAGGAGCAGGGGAATGAGGTCTGTGTCCAGCCACCAGCCCTGTGATGGAGCAAGGAAGGTGTTTGGGATCCAGGGCTCCCAGGAGCCGTCTCTGCCATGGCGTGAGCTGAGCCAGTTGTAGGGACAGTCCTGTTCCCACTGTCCTCTGGACCAGAGGATCCTCACCTCCTTATATCCATCCTGTCCTGATAGTGGGTGATGCAGCACTGGGAGCCCTGAGGCCCAGGCACTGGCCACAGCTCAATGCCATGCTCAGCTCAATGCCAGGCGCTCACCCCCTTGAAGCCCCTCTCCTTTCCCACCTGGCCCTGCAGCTGCACATCAGGGACCCGCTGGGGCTGAGGCTGCAGACAAAGGGCTGTTTATCAGCCCCACGCAGCCTCCCCCTGCTCTGGCTGCTCTAATTGGCCCCATCAGAGCTGCTGCAGCCTCAGAGGTGGCAGAACATGATGAACAAGCAGAGAGCAGCCGCCTCCTGCTGAGAGGGCCCCCCTGATAAGGCCAAAGCTGTTTCCTCTCCTCAGGCCTCTCCCAACCCCATGCATTGAGGTTGGGGGTTTCTTTCTCCATGGGCAAAGCAGTGCATGGGTCAGGCTGCCCCAGCGCATGTGCAGGAGTGATGGCCTCAGCGAGCACTGGGTCTCTCTTCCATTCCCCCACCCATGGCACTGCCTGCTGCCTTTGAACTATGCACTGAAGACCCCAAGGATGTGCAGCAGGGCCGGGTCTGGGCTCAACACCGACCTCTGCGAACAGGGATCCATGCACAAGCCCTGGGTAGACATAAGGGATGCTCCAGCTTCTCTCAGTGCCTTATTTCTACAGCCCATCCTCCCTGCTCCTACCTGCACACAACCCAGGGCTGCACGTGCCATAACTCAGCTTTAGCAGCTGCATTTGTAGGCAAAGGGGTTTTAAAAGGGAAAATGCCTTTGGGGAGGGAAGAGACCAACAAAGGGATCACTTCCCCTTCTATCCCTGCCAGCACAGCCGTGTGCAGTGTGTGCCAACACCCCGGAGAGGCAGGTACCACACGGAGCTCAGCGGAGCCAAGGCCGGGCTGGGCTCCAGTTTGTGTTCTTCACAGTCACATCACTCTGCTGCTCAGGCACAAAGCAGGCTCCCAGCCTGAATCCTCCTCAGGAGGGCAGGCACAGCCTGGGCGCAGCGCTGGGACATGGCAGGGAGCAGGGGGCACCCCCAGCAAGCACCAACACACGGGTCAGGGTTTTATTTGTGTCCCACGAGCATCCTTACAAGAGATCGAACACGAGAAGACGCTGCATGAACCCGAGGGGACAGAAGGGCTGCAGCCCCAAACTGAGCTGACCTGGGGGAGCGCTGGGGAAGGATTCCTGAGCCTCCCCCATCTCACCCCTTGTGCCCGAGCTGCCTGGCAGAGCTCAGCCAGACAGAGCTGCACCAGCCCCTCACCATGGGACCGATGGTGAGAAAATGGTCTCTAAACCTCTTCTGCAAAGCAAATCCTGCTGCTGAGCGAGCCCCTGTGCGTGTCCCCATAAAGAACCCAGCCCGATGCTGGACCCAGCTCTGCTGGGCCAGGAGAACCAACACTGGGTCTGGCCACTTGGGTGGGTACTGAGCACCCCTACTCCTATCCCAGCCCTGTGTGGTGCCCGGTGGGGGCTTCAGCTGCACCCCAGGAATGGGAAACATGGCTGCAGGGGGAGAGGGAGTAATTTTGGGCCAGGAATCCAATTTATGTCTCTTCTCATGCACATTAAAGGCCTTGCTCTTCGAAGCCAGTGGCCATAGCCACGTGGAAGCTGATCTCAGCCCCACAGGTCAGCCTCTCTTATCTCATTTGGTAGAGCAAGAGAGAAACCATCTCTGCATGGAGAACCCACCTTCAGCAAAGCCACTGCAGCTCCCCACAGCAAGAAGCCAGCCCCCCTCTCAGCACTGACTCATATAACCCCAGCAGCAAACGCAGTACCACCCCAGAGAAGCAGCAGCAGAAACCCCACAGCACCCAGGCACTTCTCAAGCACTGCACCCGGCGCTGCCAGCACTGCTTCAGCCGAGCACCCTCCGAGGAGCACAGAAAGAAAGGGACCTACTGCCTCCTCCTCTGCTCTGCACGTAGGGAAACCTTTATGGCTGCTCTGACACACAGGAATGTAGCTCCAAATGGGGAGAAGGAAAACGCTGCTGAGAAGATCCACCAAATGGAGAGCCAAGTGGTGACCCCTCACATGAACATGTCATCATAGCCTGGAGGGGGAAGGTGGTCAGGATCCGGCCTGAAAGGAGAACAGAGGGAGAGCTTGGTCCCACAGCACCAGGGATGAGCCGGGAGCTCCAGGGCAGCCCAGAGAGCAGGATGGGGATTCCAAGTACAGCCAAGTACCTACCCGGATCTGCCAGCCCCTAAGGGGCCGAAGGGATCAAATCTGGCTCCGGGTGGAACTGCTCCTGGAGGGAGCCGGCCTGGGATGCCTGATGATGGGTCAATGCCGGGCTGTGGGAAGCCAGACCGGAGAGGATCCACAATCATTCCCCCACTCCGACGTCTGGGGAGAGGAAAGGCAAAGAAAGAGGTGAGATGGGCACCAGTGAGAGGAGCAAAGTGTGTCCCTATGCCAAACGTCTGCTGCAGGAATGCTGAGCACAGGAACACGGGGTTAAGTTCATACATGGCATGTGGGAAGGAAAACAGCCCTAACTCACCGCAATAAGGGCCGCAGAGGCTGCTGCCTGTGACAGGCGTGAACCCAAGCACATCCCACCCTGCTCCTGTCTGGGGTTATCACAGCCCTGCAGATCTGCTGCACAATGCCACAACACAGGGACAGCGGCAGGACGCAAATCACCATCATCATCACACTAAAGTGGGAGTCTCATGGCTGCAGAGAGCGTGCCCAAGCCAGGGCATCATCAAACACCCAGGTCCATGGTGCCGCAGTACCCCAAAGCCCAGCTGCCAACAACAGCCCTCACAGCCAACACCTGAACACTCAGAGAAGCAGAGAGGCAGCTTCCCTCTCCCCCCACTTCCTGCAAGGAGCCGTTTGGGGCATCAGCAATGGCTGGAGAGTCCCAGTGAGCTGCTGACCATTCCCTATGGGAAGCACTGGGCCTGCTGGCCCTTGCTGCTCGCCCATGTGCCTGTCCCCACTCTGCTCTCCAGGGTGAGCAGCACATCCTGCCCTGACACTGTCACAAGAGCCAGGGCTCCTCCAAAGTGCTGCCTGGAAGCCATTTGCTGCCCATGGTGTCTGCTGGGAGCTGCCCCATGCTGGGAGTGCCATTCCCCATGGTTGGCTTTGTGCAAGCTCAGCTGGAGCCTCTGGACGCCGCTGCCATCATATAAGTCATTAACAATGGCGCTAATGAGTTCCATTACACCAGGCTGGCTGCCCAGAGCACCCCCGGCCAGCCCGGCCCCACCAGCCTCTGGCTGCACTCTGGGTCTCCAGCATGGTGCTGGCACGTGCCAGTGCCCAAATCTGCTTCCATTTACACCAAAACGCCTGAGGAAGGGCAGTGAGAGAAGCAGGGCACCCCCCTCCACTGAACCCCCCCTGCCTGTGCTCTCAGCTTTCCCTGCAGCCACCCAGGCTCCAGCCCTCTCCTTCCAGGCAGGATGTTTTTAGCTGGCTCTTCCAGCCAAACCCACAGAGAACCAAGCCTTGCCAGAGGGGAAAACAATGCCATCCCCACAGGACAGTGGTTCCAAGGACACCCTTGGGCCACAGGACACACTGCAGCAACTCCAAGGGCTGGCTTTTTGTGCTTGAACTGCAATGGAAGATGAGAGGCACTCCTTGCTTGACCAAACCAGAGACGGAGGGATGTATCTGTGAAGTGCCTCAGGCAGCTGGGAGGCTCACAACCAGGACCGATGGGCTCAGCTTTAAGCCTCCCCTTCTCCAGCCTGCTGGGCTGTAGACACAGCAGCTGGTAGCATTTTAAATTAGGGGCTTACATTCACTTAATGATGTATTCAGCTTTGATTTACTGGAGGAATTACTGCGTGTTAAATGAATACAAGCTGATTATTAAACAGACACAGACAACCTATCATGTATGCAAGGGACGGGATCTTATTACGATATTAGAACCATATTGAGCTTCAGCAACTGTCAACTGGTCCCCTGCAATTTGCACTCAGCAACTGCCCCATTACCATCTGCACTGAAGAGACAATTCACCAGATGCCTGAGCCAGGCGGACTTCAGCTGTGCCAGAGAGCTCCAAACCCCAAGGGCACAGCTCCCCAGGCACACAAAGCACAACCTCACCCAACCATACTCACCCTAAAGGGTCCAGATCTTCCCCACCAACAGCAAAGGGGCTCAAGGGGGAAGGCCTGAAACACAGAACACAACAAGTCCTTCAGTGGAGGGACTGGAACAAGCAATACCCTGCGTGAGCAGGCATTGGGAGCCACCCCGTGCCCTGGACACAGCATTCCCTGCTCCAGGGTGCAGCTGGGTGTGCGTGGCAGGCTTGTGGGAAGCTTGAGCTGAAGGAACCTGCTGTTCCCACTTCTCCAGGCTGCAGCTGTCTGCGGACACTTGGAATTTCCATGCCAGGGCCTCCCCGAGCTGTGCTGGGCTGCACTGAGGTCAGGCTCTCCAGCACATCCCATCTGGAGGCACAATGCCAGTCCTGCTTCCAGGAGCATGAGGACAGAGGGGCGGTGAGGCTGCAGCCAGCTGTCACATCTCCTTGCCAATGCTATGTGTCAGTACTGTGGTTTTAGAGCTGTGCCCAGCTCAGGCCTCCCCAGGGAGCATCCTGCACCCTGAGCGCCAGCACACAGCACTGGGGTCAAAGCAGCCACAGGTGACACGCAAGGAAGAAGCCACAGAGGGTCCCCAGGAGATGGCAGAGCCACCACAGTGTCTCTGACTTCCAGCCAAAGGGGACTATAACTTGAGGGGGGAGCATTCAGCCACCAAGGCTGAAACTGGCTGGATGCTCCCATCCCACATGTGCAGAACAGGGACCAGAGGTGCGGTCTGCAGAGCTCTGCCAGGACCATCTCCCATCTAACACAGGTCCATCAGCAGCCACGTGTTCTTCACTCACCGGGTCGGTGCTCTCATTCCTGCTGGGTGGTGGGGAGGGATCCGGAGGGGGTCATAATCCCGGAGTGAGTCAGGATCCTTCTTCTCAGGCTCCTTCTTGGCCTTTTCTGCAGGGGCCCCAAGAGGAGTGATGATGCCCGAAGCAATCCTCGTCCTCAGCTCCTCGGTGTTCTTGTACGCCCTGCAGGGAGGAGGCAGGACAGCCTGGTAGTGCTCTGGAAATAGAAGAGCTGGGCTGGGCTGGCCCATGGTCCCACCATCCCTGCCAGCAGTGCAGAGGGAGGCAGGGGCAGGAGCTCTGGTTGCACTGCAGGGCTGGCTGGCCTGTGCCTGGGTTGGTACTGGGGAAAAAAGTCCTGCAGGCTCCTCCTAACCCTATCTCTGCCCCCTCCCCATGCTGGGGGACGAGGGAACCAAGATTACTTGTGGAAATCATCCAGGTGCTCTGGGTCGATGTAGTCGGCCACTGCCAAGGTCACATCTGCCACCTTCTGGGAACTGCGGTCCTGGCAAAAGACAGGTAAAGCACAGAGTCAGCAGCTGGGCAGAGCTGGGAATGAGTCCTGGGCTGGGAAGGGGACAGAAAAGGAGCAACTCCTGGGCCACAGTGTGCAAGGCAAACTACATCGCTGCCCTGACATGTGTGACCAGCTTCACGCTGCGCCACATCTGCTGCTGCACCGTCAACCCCTAACACCCTATAGTCTGCTCCATCCCAATGAACAAACAGCACTGCAAGGTACAGCAATAACAACATCTACAGAAACAGACCTTGCCGTTCTTTGCAGTCGCTGCTCCCCAAACCCGCAGGGACCAGCGTGGGTGCTTACCATGACATTGAGGATCATGCTGTCTTCCACCATGATGGCTTTCAGCAGCAGCTCACTGGCATCGTCCACGGATCTATAGCGCAGTGTATACACCTCCTTGTTGGCTTCCCAGCCAGCGGGCAACAGCTCTGACTTCCTTTCATCAGGCCCTGGCTGCAAGAGAACAGAGGAGCTGCTGGGACCCTGCCCACGAGCCCAGCACACTGCAGGGCAGGGGGGATCTGTTTTGGCTGCACAGAGAGATCCAGGAGGGAATTCAGGGCTCCAGGAGGGGATCTCTCAGTGCCTGCCTGGTTTTAACTGCAGGAGCAGGACTTCATTTCCTATGGGCTGGCCCTACCTTCCTGCCAGCCTCCCAGCAGGGTCCCTGTGCTGGAACAGCAGGGGCAGAATCAGCCTTTGCTGAACAGGAGAAGGCAACAAGGACCCTGCACCAGACTGACCCCTTTCCTGCTATAACACCAGCCCCCCCGCACTGGGAACCCACCAGGTACCACACTCCCTCCCCAGCACTGCATTAAACCTCCTTTTGGTTATGGGGCTCCCCCTCAGCACCACGCTGACCCCACTACTTCCAGGACCTCCCAACGCCTCCCCCAGCACCGGGACCCCCGCAGCCCCCAACAGCACTGAAGCCCTTCAGACCCCGCACCGGGCCCGGGTACCCCCAACACTCCCGGTGCCGCACTCCCCACACCCTCCGGCAGCGGGCGCCGGGCTCGGCAGAGCGGCGCCGGGGAACGGCGCTAGGAAAGGCCGGGGATCATCCGCGGCCTACGCGGCCTACACAGCGGCTGCTGCCGGGGCGGCCCTACCTGGTCGCCGGCGCCGAGGCAGCGGTAGCCATGCCGGACCAGCTCCCAATGGACGCTGCAGAGCAGCGCGTCCTGCGGGCGGGAGATGGCGGTCCTGGCCGAGGCGTAGAGCAGCTCCAGCCCCGCCATGGCCGCACCGGGCCCGGTTCGGAGCAGCGGGCGGAGCGGGGCGGAGCCGGGCGGCCCTCACTAGAGGGCCCTCGTCCCCTGCGCAAGGCCCCGCTCCGCTTCCCCCGCGGCCTGCGTGGGGCTGCAGTGGGGACACGGGGGTGTCCCGGTGGGGTTCGGTCTCTGCCTCTGCCCCACAGCTATAAACGCGTCAGAGGTTATGAACGTGTGCGCTGCCATAGCACCGGGACCATAAGGACTGAACCGCCAACCCCATGGGTTTATTTCATCCCTTCCGCAGCTCCTTTCTCCACTTTGTGACACCTAAACCCTGTTACGTTGCCGCTGGAAGCTGATTCAGTTTCCTGCCCCTGGACCAGAAGCTGAGTCCTGGTGGGACTGGATAACGCCGTCCTCGTCTGCTGCTTTCCCAATCCAGCTCCTCGGGGATGCTCATATTGACTTCATTATGCGTCAATTAATTAACTCGCACTGTCGCTCTTTCCGCTTCCCCTCGAGCAGTCACTGATGCTGAACCATGGGCCACAGCCTGGCAGATCCCCATGGCACCACGGAAGGTGGCTGTGGCTGGGAAGCTGAGGGAGCTGTGCCGGGATCAGCGGGAAGGGATCAGGAGGAAGGGATCAGTGGGAAGGGATCAGGAGGAAGGGATCAGGAGGAAGGGAGCAGCGGGAAGGGATCAGTGGGAAGGGATCAGGAGGAAGGGATCAGTGGGAAGGGATCAGTGGGAAGGGATCAGGAGGAAGGGATCAGGAGGAAGGGATCAGGAGGAGGGGATCAGTGGGAAGGGATCATCAGGAGGAAGGGATCATCGGGAAGGGATCATCAGTGGGAAGGGAGCAGCAGGAAGGGATCAGGAAGAAGGGAGCAGCGGGAAGGGATCAGTGGGAAGGGATCATCAGGAAGGGATCAGTGGGAAGGGATCATCAGGAAGGGATCAGCGGGAAGGGATCAGCAGAAGCCGCCGGCGGCTTTCTCAGTGCCGGGATTTCAGCACGGGAGGCGTCTGCCGGGGCTGTGCGATGAGAGCAGCAGGAAATGCCTCAGCCCCCGCTCTGCAGCGCTGAGCCTGTGGTGCACAGCAGCGCGGCCGCCCCACATCTCACTCCCGGAGGGCTGCGGCGGCATCCACGTGTCCACGTTTCGCTTTCCCGGCACAGCCCGGCCCTGGGGGGGCATTGCGGGGTCCGGGAGCTGCCTTCGGATGCCCCTTCCGGAGGATGTGCTCCCTCCAGAATCCCGGCCCTATATCCCGTGTCCCGGCCCTATATCCGTATCCCAGCGCTGCAGATGGGCTTCTCCCGCCCGCCTGAGGAGCTGCTGCAGGTACAGGAGCGTATGGATGCTTGGGATTGGCGACCCCAGGAGCCTCCGTGGGTGAGAGGCATCAGGAGTCACGCAGGAGCTATGCCGAGCGCTTACTGAGCCTGATTTCCATCCAGCTCACTGCCGTCCCACTACTCAAGCCATCCACCCTCTCGCCCATCACCACACACTCCCATCCAGCTTGTCCTCCCGAGCCCTCACCAACCCCTTCATTTACCTCCCCTTCCCCGTATTGTGCTGACTGCCCCGGACCACAGGTGAGTGAATTCTGGCCTGAGCCTCTGAAGGCACAGCGCAGGGTAAAGCAGGATGCGTCCCCACATCCCCTCACCACGGTCTCTCCTGGGCGCTGGGCTCTGCTGTACCTGAGCCCGCAGCCCCAGGGTTGGCTGCTGCTACATCAAAGCTGCCTTCCCCCTGCCCACACTGCCTGCTCCCTGTTGGCTCCAGCGCCTCGCTCGCCCAGTGGCTCGCTGATGATGAAACCCAGTGGCCACATGAAGAGGACTCCTCCAACGGGAGTCAGGGGCCTGTGAGCTACGTGGGAAGCAGTGGAGGGCACAGCCCCGGCTGGGATGTGGTGGCCAAGTCATTAGGGAGGTGATGGGGATTGCAGAGCTCTCTTGCTGCAAGGCAAGCACATCACATTGTGCTGTCATCGGGGCAACTGTGTCCTCTCTGTGGGCTACTGGAGCAAGGCTGGAGCAGGAGTGATGCTGTGAGAGCTGAGCGAAGCCCCCAGGGCCACCAGCGCCTTGCTTGTGTCCATGGGGATGGGTGCCCAGCTCTTGCACCAAGCCTCCTGCCCATTGAAGCACAGGGGAAGCAGCACGTGGCTCTTTTCCTCCTCCTTTCACCCCGGAACAGGATCCATGTGGCCACGTCTCTCATGGCGATGTCCCAGGGAAGGGCGGTGGTGCTCGGAGCAGGTAGAGGGATGCATCAGCTGGGGTCACCTCCGTCACACAAACCGCAGCCTCCTGACCTTCATACTTTCCCTCTGCCTCACTGCTCCCGGTGGATGCGCCCACTGCCGTGTTGTAATGAGCACAAGAGGAAACAGATTTCCCAATCGCCCACCCCGCTGGCAGCCCTCGAGCCCTCCGTACTGGGAATGGCAGCCAGCATGGACGGCGCTACTGGCTCAGCCCCGTGCCGCGCTGACCTGGAGCGTGCAAGGAAGCCAGAGAGGGGCCGTGGATAATCCCTGGCTGATGTGCAGGCTGCTGCTCTTGGAAAGCATCATCCCTCCGCTCACTATCGCTCCTTCCGCATGGATGTGAAAAGCCATGAGCATCGCCTCACCCGGGGTGAGCAGCCCTGGGTGATGGAGGTGTTTCCTCTTGGCGTTTCCTATGGGGCTGCCCGCACTGCTCTGTGCAGGCAGCGCATTCACAGCATTGCAAATGCATGGAAAGAAGGGATCCCCCACTGCAGAGAGGGGGAACTGGAGCTGGGACAGCTTCCTCCATGCTCTGCTGAGCAGCCCGGGGCTCACAGCACGTGAGGAACCCCCTGAAGGTGACCAAAGTCCCCATGCGTTGGGTGGGACAGAGCATCGGTGTCTGCTGGAATGGGCTTCACCCCTCGCATGCATTGCGGTGCTGTCACTGCCTCGAGGGGGGAGGCAGTCCCTCCGTGACCATTTGGCCTCCTCTTCGTTTCTCCCAAATTTAATTCCAGGGAAAGATGACACCGATGCAGAGAAAGAGGGTTTTTCTCTGGGAAAGAAATTCAAACCACATGCGGGTGGGTTCGCGGCGGTAGCAGGAGGAGGGACTGTGAAAGAGCAAGCTCCCAGCAGCGAGGCCAGACGTAAAGTCAATTAGCGCGTTCAGGATCCGACCACGCTCGAGCGCTGCTTTGAGCAGGACCGAGCCCTGTTGGAGGGAGGGTTTGGGATGATGAGGAAGCGCAGAGCCGCAGTGCTTCCCAGAAAAGCCTTTTAGCTCTGTGGTGGAAGCCTTGCTCGTAGGGAGCGCGGTGCGCAAACGTGGCCGTGACTCATCAGCTGCATGGAGATGAATGCAGATTTTGGGAGGTCAAAGCGCTCGAGTCCCAAGGAGCTTCACCCTTGGTTGGGCTCCTGCGCTCCCATTGCTGCCTATGCTCAGGGGATGTCCAACACAACGTCCCTGCATATGGACGGGGGTGGAATTGGATGATGTGCAGGTCCTTTCCAACCCAAACCATTCTATGGCTGGGAGCAACATGGGATGGTTTCATGAAGTGTCCTCTGGAGGCATCAACACCTTCCTAAGGGGCAATAGTGAGGGGAAAACTGAGGCACAGCGGGCTCAAACCTGGTCCCCTGACCCACTGCCCCCGACCACCGCCATCCCTGCAGCCTGCGTGGATGCTGCCATTCCCCCCTTCGCTCTTGGAGGACCTCAGATGGGAACGGTCTGGGACAGGCGTGGAGGAACAAAACAAGCCCATCAATCACGCTTGCTTCACTCCTGCCACAGTCTGCAGCCCGAGCCGGTTGCATTGTGCAGAGCCGGAGGGACTCCACATCAAAGCAGGGACCAGCTGGCTGCCGGGGCCGCCCCAGAGCCCAGACAGCAGCGGCCTGCCCATGAGCTGCTGCCTGCACTCCCTGCCCGCTGGGATGCAGCGATGCTCCCTGCCCCAGGTACAGCGCAAGATGCCTGGGGGCACGTCGGCTGCAGAGAGCATCTGGGATCCCACCACAGCATCCTTGGGCTGGGATGAGGAAGAGGAGGTGTCATCACACATGGATGAAGAGCCAATCCCAACCCGAGCTTGTCCTGTCAGCGGCTGCACGAAGCCCTTGGAGCCATAGGGATGGCACCGCCTGCTCCCGCGGTGCAGCTCCCGCTATCCTCACACAGCTCTTTCCTTTGCAGTTCCTTCCATGACACATGGCAGGCGCTTCCCCCAGGCTGCTGCAGACAGTACATTCAGTTTTGGATGTCTCTTGCAGCTCCCCACTGTTTCTCCCCATGCCAGGCACGCACGGATGCTATGAGCAATGTTCTCAGGCAGTATCAGCTTCCCGGGGAAGCATTTGCCTTCCTTCGGGGGAGCTGGTGGCAAATAGCCCCCTTGCAACCAACCTGATGTGCTGCACAGTGGGGCTGGGGATGGCGAGGGGGGAGTTGGGGGTCTGGGCATGGTGAGCTGGGCTGTGGTTATCCATTGAGGATGGGGGGGTCTGGGTAAAGGAGAGAGCCCAGATCCTTCTGGAGCAGTGCTGTGGTGCATTTGGGTGCAATCCACTCGGGTATCCCCTATTTCCCCACTAGCAAAGGGTGGGGGGGCTCTGCCCTATGACCCATCACACGCAACCCCATCCTACACCCCAAAACAGGTCTGTGCCCTGCTCCAGCTCCACTCCAGTGCTCACCATGAGACCACCGGTGCCGCAGCATCGCGGATGCCACCAGGACAGAGCCATTGGGGTACCCAGAGACCCCACGCACCGCTGGGGAGGGGATGGAGGCAGCAAATCCCCATCACAGGGTGGGTTTCTCCTATTGCTTCCAGGCAATCACTATCCCCGAGGGCACAAAGATCGTATGTGTGGTGCCACTGCTGCCTGCGGTAGCGCATGCCCGTGTGGGTAATAATTGACATTCTTTCCAATGAGTTCATTTGGACCCAAAATGAAAGTCGCTGAGGTGGGGCTGGGGTTTAATGGGAAAATTCTCCTCCAGGTGCCAGGTTTATTAAATGAGAGGGGAAAAAAGCCAAGGGGGGAAAGGCAGGGCCACAAGCGGGACAAAGAACATGTGGGGAAGGAGATGCCTTTGTGGGGTTGGATGGTGGTGGGGAGCAGTGAGGTGCGGGGCTGCAGTGAACCCCCTTATCCCTGTGCCACTGCGACCCCAAGCTGCTGGTGAAACCTGGAGAGGGGCTTTGGACAGGGACCAAGGGGAATGGCTTTACCCTGCAGGAGGGGCACTGAAATGAGCCCTTAGGAAGAAGCTCATCCCTTTGAGGATGCTGAGCACAGGGTACCCGGAGAAGCTGTGGCTGCCCCATCCCTGCAGCATTCAAGGCCATGTTGGATGGGGCTCGGAGCACTCTGCTCCAGTGGAAGGTGTCCCTGCAATGGCAGGGGTTGGAGCTGGAGGAGCTTTAATGCCTTTTCCAACCCAAACCATTGCACGGCCCCATGACACACTCTCAGCATTACCAGCGGTGTTGGAGCTGCTGGGACACAAGGAAGAGGTGTGCACCCGGGGTCCGTGCTGTGCTCTTGGGGCAGCAAGAGCCATCCCAATGGAGCAGGGATTCCCACAGTGCCGGCTGATGGGGGCAGAACCGGGTTCCCAGCCCCACACCACCCACCTCTGCCGGCAGCCGGCACACAAGGCGCCGCCGTTGCGCTTACACATGTAAAGCATTAGGAGCTATTTAGAAGCCCTTTATTGTCATATTTTGTTCTTTATTCCCTACAAATCCAATTTGCTGAGGGATACGTACGGATTGTGAAATGATTTTTGCAAATAGTTCCTCTGGGTTTTTTAATTTCCTTTGTGTTAAATTTTTACAGCGTTTAAAAGACTCCGAAAAATTCGAAATGAAGGAAAACAAAATGATGTAGGAGCAAATGCCCGGGAATGAAGGAGAAAGGGCCTGAGAAGGGGAGCGGGCGCTGCTGCCTCTATCGCAGGCGCCGCCATGGTCTGGCACACATCATCCCCTCCAGCTCCATCCTGGTCCTGCTGCACACCAGGACCTGGTGCTGAAACCGGTGCCAAAGCAGAACCTGTCACCAGCTGAGGACCACCCACCGGACGCATGGCTCAGCCTTTCACTTTCCATTGCTCCCAATGATGGAGCGGGATGGAGACCCCTTGCACGAGGCAGTGGAGCTCCCCCGACCCTCTCCCTGTGCTTGCAACCCGGAGCAATCGTTTGGTGCAGATGTGAAACCCATGGATGCGCTCTCAGGAGCATCCCTCCCCTGCGAGCCGTTTCTAATGGCATCATCCTCCCATGCCGGGTACAGGGTGTCAGTGCAGGGCCGGGCCGGGAGGCTCCATCCATGGTGTGTTTCCAGCCGGTTAAAATCGCAGACACATTTTTCATCCCTCTATCCCTACCACTGTCATCATCATTGTTTCGGGCTGGTGCAAATTGGGAACCGGCCGTGCATGGACACTGCTGCTCCGCTCCACCCGGCAGCTGCCCCTGCCAGAGGGATGGGGATGAGGATGGGGATGGCACCGGCTTCCTGCCACAGCTCCTCGGGGGTGGCTGTACCCGTGCCCATGGCACTGCCATCACGGGATCCCTCGCACGCTGCCTCCCGGCTCCCTCCAATGTGGCTTCCCCTCTGCAGGGTGCTGGGGCTGTGCCAGCGTCTGGTGAAGATCAGGATGAGAGATGGATGAAGGTTTCAGTGCAATCACAGGATGTCCCCCGTGGTCCCGAGGGGCTCTGGGTGCTTGGCAGCAGGGATGGAGCTGGAGGGGATGCTCAAACCAGGGCAGCAGCATCCCAGAGCCTGAGGGACCAGGGATAAGGACTCCCCTGCCTTATGCACGGCTCCCCAGGGAAGGGGCTGTGACAGAGCCGCTCTGTCCTGGCACAGGGATCGGCTGGTTGTTCCCTCTTGGCACAGCGCAACAGAGGGTGGGAGCTGCTGGGCTCCTCCAGCTCAACGGGAGCCAAGAGGCGACTGATGTGGAAAGGAATTGTGCGACGGGATTTCTCCATTAACAACAAGGAAAAGGAAGGATTCAGCGAATGCGTAACTGCGAGAGCAAGGAAATGCCAGGGCTGCACACAGGGAAGGTGTCCACTGCAGTGGGATGCTACCAGGGAACCAGCAGCATAGTCCGGCTGGGAAGAAGAGCAGGGGGTGTTTGGATAAGCCAGGAATAGCAGCAGGGAAGCGGGGATATGAGGATGTTAGGGTGCTGGGCTCCAGGGAGGTGGGAATACAGAGGTGCAGGGAGGTGGGTATGTGTGGATAAAGGGATGTGAGTCCCGACCTGGTGATCCCTCCGCCCGTGCAGACCCTCTCCGCAGCCACAGTGGAGCTCAGTTCTGCTCAGCTCTGCTCCTCTGAGCCCACTGGAGAGCTTGGAGCAAGGAAGGGAGCACATTGCACACAGCTCTTGCTCAGCTCAGGAGCAGAGCAGGAGCTTCCCGGATCTCCTTCCTGAAGCCTTGGCTGAAAGCTGCCATCTCTTTGCTGAGGCATCCAGCCCCTGCGTTGAGCCCTGCTCCCGCTGTGCCATCTGCCCCTTCCAGCATCCAGGCTTAGGGCCCTGCAGCCTTTGCAAGGGCTCAGTCTCCTTGGCCAGGTCACCTCTGCCAGACACCTCCGGGTCCCTCTTTGTCCCCTCTTTGTCTTCTCCAGCCCGTAGGACCCCAACATCGCTGTCCCTGCGGATACCATTCACATGGATGGGAGATGTGAGTTCTCGGTCTTTGTTTTTAAGGAAAGAAACACGTAAAAGCAGAAGTCAAACCAAATCAGGTTGGTTTGTGGTTGCAGCCATGTCCAGTTGGTTGAGTTGGAGCTCAGGTTGTTGGGATGGCCAAGGCTGTGGCACAGCAGAGGGACCCTCCACCTGCAGGATGATACTGGAGCATCCCCACCATGACGGTGGCCAGGGAAGAGCAGGGACGGATGGAGCAGTTGAGCTGAGGGCACTGTGTCAGTGTCCGTCCCTGCTGGGACCGAGCTGTCCCCTTGGGTGAGGAGCTGTGTGTACCCCACATGCTGTGGGGAGGAGAGAGCATCAGGGTGCGTGAGGGCCGGGGAGGTTTGGAAATGCACTTTTTCTGCTTCCACAGCACAGAGTACATTTTTCCATCACTTTTTTGATCAATTTCCTTCATTTCATCTCTTCTTTTTTTGCTCAAATTTGCTCAAATTCATGGAAGAATTCTTTCCATGAGCCACAGCTTGCCGCAGCGGCTCCATGCCCGGCTGTGGGCACGGGCAACCAGCCGGGGACTGTGCCCTGCATCCATCCTTCATGTGGAGCAGCAGGGATGCTCTGGGGCTGGTGTGAGGCTCAGGGAAGCTTTGATCCCATTGGCACCATCCCTGGCACTGCTTCCGCTCCCCTTCCCCACCCTGACCTCATCGTCCTCCTGCTGCTGTGGTGTGGTGGTGATGGCAAAGCTGAACCTCTGTGTGTACTTCAAGAGGGGAGCTGCCCGCAACCCAACAGCGTTTTGAACAGCTCAGACTGTCCTCGTTCCAGCTCCTGAAAATTCAATTTGTCAGTGGCATAAACAGGATACAAACCACTG
Source organism: Forpus xanthops (assembly GCA_032466535.1). Taxonomy (NCBI): domain Eukaryota; kingdom Metazoa; phylum Chordata; class Aves; order Psittaciformes; family Psittacidae; genus Forpus; species Forpus xanthops. The sequence continues at coordinate 21,366 of JASSUY010008410.1, read as the reverse complement.
AAAAAACAGCAAAAGGAGACGGGAACATTTTCCTCCATGGCTTTGCCTGCACTGGAGGAAGGAACCTGTGGGCATCACATCTAATGGCAAACACAGCCTGGGGCCGGCCCTGTGCAGCATCACAGGGCAGCTCCTGACCCCAGGGGCTCAGCTAACGCAGAGGCCTGCCCTTGCCCATCGCTGCTCTTCCCTTCTTGTTCTTTGACATGGTGTTCTCCCAGATTGAGGATGGTTTCTGGTGCTCTCGGACGTCAGCCACGAGCGGCGGTAATGAGTTCCCTGAATGTCAGCTCAATGCAATTATCACTTTATTTTCACTTTATATTAATGTTTGTGCCCCTCCTGTTATTAACTGTGGGAGAGGCCTTTAAAGTCACCGTGACACAGGCGCCAGCCCTGGGGCGATGGCAGCCATCACCGAGCTGGTCACCATGGTCCACAGTGGCCCAGGCAGCACCATGTCCCCAGGCTGCATGGAAGGAAGGGATGGGAGGCAATGCCTGGTGGATATGGGGAGCAGGGGCTGGCAGTAGGATGGAGCATGAGCTGGGAGGGTGAGGAGGGACCCATGAGCCCATGGAAGACCCAAAGCCCTGGTTCCTGTGGATGGGGCAGGATGCACTTCTGTGCCTGGGGACATTCACTTACTGTTTCCTATCCCTGTACCCATGCAGGAGGGTCCATCAAAGGACGATCTCATAGGCAGTCCTTAGGACATGCCGTTCCCTTCCAGCTTGCTGTCCAAAGCATGAGCATAGCCCTGCAGCTTTGGCCAGGGTGAGCAGGGGCAGAGGAGCCATCAGCTTTGGTCACGGCACAAATCTCATCCTGCTGCAGCGGGTCCATGGGGGTTAAATGTGCTGTTAAGGGTCTGATTTCAGTAGGACCCATGGTGGAGACCGATAAGATACAAGGCAGAAGCTCTTCTGTGTGAGGATGCTGAGGCGCTGGCACAGGGTGCCCATCCCTGGCAGTGTTCAAGGCATCCTCACCAATGACACATGCACCGGGAGCCACGGCTGCCGCCAGACACATGCAGGGCCATGGGTACCGGAGCCACGAAGGCTCTGCGGCTGCCAGGGGGGAATGTCCCCATCCAGGACCAGGATCCTGCCCAAAGCCTTTGTTCTGCTGAATTCCAGGCGGTGAGAGTCATGCGCTGGAGTCAGAGGGTTCTGCCCTCCTGGGGAATGATGTGTGAGACGCAGCCATGTAGTCACATTACAGCTATTTGAAAGGGGACGGGAATTGTGAGTCCTGCCTCACGTGGAGCCAGGGCCGTCCATCTGAGCCATGCTTCCATCTGTCTTTCCCAATGCTTTCCTCAAATAGCGCAAATATTAAAAGAAATTCAATTGGAATTTGGCATAGATGATTGTTAGGAAAATAGGAGCGAGCCAGCTACTAAAATACCACTGCTGTGCTGCCTTCCAGCAGCAAACACATGGTTCTCCGTGCTAGGAAAGCCGGAGGCAGCGCATGGCTCTGCCTGGAAGAGGAGAGGGGGGTCCAATGTTGCCGATGCTCCGGCTCTGCCGGAGCTCCACTGCGGAATGCCGGCTCCCTGGCAGTGGAACCATCTGCAGTTCTGTGTTTCCAGCCGTCTGGAAGCCTGGTCCCACTGCCCCAGCTCCTGACCCTGCACAGGGTAACCCACATCCCGGCCTTTTCCCAGAGAAGCTCTCCCCGAGCCTGCACGTGGATGAGGGGAATTGCTGCAATGGTGGGAAGAGGTTTCCCCATGGATTTCACGCGTGTCCCAGTTCCCTGAACACCTCCTCAGCCTTTTGCTTTTTGTTTCACCTCCCATCAGCTTCCCCCCCATCCGCTGTGGTGCTGCAGGGCAGGAGGTGGTTTATGGCCCGGCTCAACGTTGGGGACGTGTCACCGCTGGGTTTGCTCTCAGTTGTCCATCCAGAGGTGGCAGTTCCAGTGGCACATGTGGGATGCAGATGGATGTTGGCTGCAAGGACGAGTGTTTGGTGTGAGCTTGGTCCCTGAGCACGCTGGGGGGCTTTCTGCAATGGCCTTTCCCATTGCTGAGGAGGGATTAACATCCCCCAACCTTCATGTCCATCTCCCTCTTCCGCCTCCTCCAGTGAATACCAAGGTCTAAGCACGATGGATCCCTCCCCAATGAGCGCATCCTCTCTTCCCCCAGGCCTCACCCCACCCCACCGCCCTCATCTCCCATCTGCCTCCCAGCGCTGCCCAAGAGCCCCCTCCTCAGCCATAACCCGGCCCCGGGCGATGCTGTTGGGCACGGATCCGGCCCCGCGCAGACACCACCGCGCTCTTCCCACTCCGGCGGTTGTCCAGAAACGACTGACATGTGTCAACAATAACCACCGGCGGCCCCAGCACCTCGAGGGGGCCCGGACCCCCTCGGCTGGAACCAAACCGCAGCCAGGAAGCAGGAATATTGTTTCAATTATTCCCATTATATAAAGTCCAACCATTTTAATATATTCTGCCTCAAAAGGGGCTCAACGAACGAGGTAAAATAAACAGTGGGGATCTGCGCCGCTGGCACGCGCCAGGAGCTCGGTTTCGGCACCGAACCCCACCGCTCGCCTGCCCTTTCCTCCTCCAGATTCCGACTCCTCCTCTTCCCGTTGCCCCTCGGCCTCCGGCGCCGCTCAACACCAAATCTGTCTTTGGGCTTTGCTTCTGTTCTGGCAGCAGAGCACGCGGAGGCTGCGCGGCTGCACCGGCGGCCAAGCCGGAGCCGAGCCAGAGGAGCCGCGGCGCTCCTGAGGGATGGAGCATTGGCTTAAGGCACAGCTTAAACCATAAGGCAGAACTTGAAAGTCCTGGGGTGCCGCATCTGCCTGAGCACCAGGAGCAGCAGGAGGCACAAGCCCAGGGCTGGGGGAAGGCAGGAGGAGAACAAGTGTGCCATGAGTGTGTGATGTCTGGAGTCTTAGAACCATAGAATCTCAGCCTGGTTTGGGTTGAAGGGACATTAAAGCTCCTCCAGCTCCAACCCCTGCCATGAGCATGGACACCTTCCATTGGAGCAGGGTGCTCCAAGGCCCTGTGTCCAACCTGGCCTTGAACACAGCTTCCCTGGGCACCCTGTGCCAGCGCCTCAGCACCTCACAGGGAAAAGCTTCTGCCTCAGAGCTCATCTCATCCTCTCCTCTTTTATCCACCTTTACACCATCCTTCCTGCCCGGAGAGCCATCAGCATCCTGCCACAAATGATGGAGCCGCCTCTGGCCACACAGAGCCCATCTGCTCCCAGCAGCTCTGGCCAAGCAGGAGCTGCTTCCCACTGCATCTCCCTGTGGCAGCAGCATCACCGGAGCTCTCCCTTGCCGCACTGTGCCAGACCAGTTGTTCCTGGAGCACCTGACCACACCTGGCTCCCACATGGGCGGTAGATCTGCAGTTTGGCCTCTCCCAGCAGGTTTCCATGTGCATCCGCTGGGCTCCGGGCTCTGCCTGCCCCAAGCAGGGGTCCGTGACCAGGGATGCCAGCGAGCGCCATGGTGCTGTGTTAGGTGGAGCCGGCATTTCATAAGCAAAGGGGAAAGGGCCTCTGCGGAGCGGGGAGCAGCTGTGACTCCATTCCTGTGGGAAGTGCTTGCCACCGTCCAAGCATCTGGCCCTGTTATGATGGGAGAGGAATGCCAAATATTTTTCTTCCTTATCCACTACCATCCGCTCGAGCCCTCCCTGATCAAACCCACATTCATCCCCTTGGATGCACGAGGGCCACTGCTCCGGAGAGATATCCCTCCCAGCAGCTGATCCAGCCTATGGGAAGCTCATTGCACTTGGGGAGATAACATTGTCTTCATCCAGGGGCTCGGTCCATTTCTCAGCCCCTCATTGTCTCTTTCCCTCTGCTGCCAACCACCTCCAACTGTTTCATTTTCGCTTTGTTACCTGGGGCAGGAGCATCCTTCTGCCTCATCCCCTGTGCCGGCATCCCTTGGTGCCTGCATCTCTGTGCCAGCATCAATGGTGCCTGAATCCCTGTGCCAGCATCCCTGTGCCAACATCCCTGGTGCCTCTCACCCTGCACCAGCATCCCTGTGCCAGCATCCCTGGTGCCTCTGTCTCTGCACCATCATCCCCATGCCAACATCCCTGGTGCCTCTGTCTCTGCACCATCATCCCCATGCCAGCATCCCTGGTGCCTCAGTCCCTGCATCAGCATCCCCATGCCAACATCCCTGGTGCCTCAATCCCTGCACCAGCATCCCCATGCCAACATCCCTGGTGCCTCAATCCCTGCACCAGCATCCCTGTGCCAACATCCCTGGTGCCTCAATCCCTGCACCAGCATCCCCGTGCCAACATCCCTGGTGTCTCTGTCTCTGCACTAGCATCCCCATGCCAGCATCCCTGGTGCCTCAATCCCTGCACCAGCATCCCCCTGCCAGCACCACTAGTGCCTGCATCCCCGTGCCAGTATTCCTGACTAACCTGTGGCCCTGCCAGGACCACGCTGCTCCATCCAGAGTCCCTGTTATCCCAAAAGCAGCCCCTGGGGCGGTGCTCAGGGCGCTGGCCGTGCCGGGAAGCAGGCAGTGCTGCCTTGGAGGATCACCAAGATATTTCCAGAGATGAAAGCGTGCTCAAGTGTCAAACAAACTTTCCGAATTATCTTCCTGGACACTTGCTTCCTGGTGCTTTGGAAGACAGAGGAGGAACATTTCATTCCCTGTGCTTTGGCTGTGGGGCTGCGTGAGGGAGCGCGGCTGCTCCCCGGCATCCCCCTGAGTCACTGTGGTTGCCACCCCGGCAGCATCAATCCGGGCTCCCCAAAGCATCTCCTGGCACAACAGAGGGGATCCACGCTGGGTTAGTGGACAGCGCATCCCTCCTTCCCACTGCAGTCTGCAGAGCAGCAGCCATGGAGAGCCGAAGGGGAGGATTTCCCTGCTCCCACCGGGACACACAGCACCCACGGGGGGGGATCCAGGATCTTGGCCAACGCAGTGATGAGTGTGAGCAAACTGCCACGGGCTGTCCCCGGGGAGCCATGGCTAAGGACAGACACCTAATTAGAGGCTGCTCCAGCATCCACAAGCCCACATCAGCAGCCAGGGCCAAGGCACTGCCCTTGTGCAGTGTTTCCTTTCCATGTCTGACAATGACAATTCCCAACCGGCTCCTGGGGAACCAGGTACCCACAAGCACTGTCGCAGCCCATACTCCAGCTCCAATGCCATTCCCATATCCGTATTCTTCCCAGCTCCTGTGCTGGATGGCAGTGCCCACAGATCCCGCAGCCCATGCAGATCCATGATGGGAATGCTGTGTTGAGGGCTTGGTTGTTTATGGAAAGTAAGGCTGAGCCAGCTGCTGGAAACCTGCATTTTATGGGTATTTTTTCCATTTCTTTGGCATTTATTTGGAGTATTTCAATTTATTGGCATTAGAAAAAACAAACCTAAAGTGATCCTGACCATTATTGCTGCTGATTTCTTATGGTGAAGCCAAAGGGGGTGAAATGGCTCCTTTGTTGTCTGAATCGTTAACTCCTTGGGAATGAAACGTGGTGGTGCCGGATGGGAGCGATGCAGGGAGCGGAAGGGAGAAGGGGGAGATGGAGGGAGAAGTTCATGGGGTAGAGAGGAAATCCCAGTTAAATCAGTGCAGCCCGCAAGAATGAAGCAGGAACTCTCCATCGATTGACTGGAAAGCATCAGGACTGAGGTCCAAATCCCAACCATCTCCATTGGACGCAGCGTGATGGCAGAGCCACCTGAGCCCAGCTCATGGAACACTGCGGTTACCCCAAAAGATGGGATGCAATCCTTGTTCCTTTCACTTCCCTGCACCGCATGGCCGGTGGGGCTGGCACACACCAGCACGGTGGGATGAGCACATGGAGCTGCCAGGAGGGGCACCCAGGGCTCCCCTGGTGACCAAGCTGCTGCAGACACCCCCTTCCCCTCCTGTCCTGCCACCCCTGGGCACACCGAGCGCTCCTGGGGGGTGTTTTGGGGAGCACTGATTGGGGTAAGGATGGAGAAGGGCTCAGCTCGGCTCCACTCATCTCCAGCAGCTGAGAAGGGAGCGAGCTCCGGGCACTCACATAAATCAGCATCAGCTGCCCCCCTCGGCCCCCAAAGCGCGGATCCAAGCGCGGAGGAGCCGGACCCCCCCACTGCTCCCCTCCAGGCTCCGGAGCCGGGGTTGGGGGGGGCTGTCCCAGGCAGCGTCACCGCCTCGCTCCGCCCCCCCCAAAATCACAGGGGTCCGGCGTGGCCCCGGCGCGGGGATGGCAGCGGCACAGTCGGAGCGCGGTGGGGCAGCGGGACGGGTCCCGTCTCGGTGTTGTTATAGCGAAGGGGGGGCTGGCAGCGGGTATAAAGGCGCTGCCCCACCACCATGAGCCCCTGCCCAGTCCGCTCCCGCTCCCTTAAAGCGTGGCAGCCCCGCGGTGGGATGGAGTGAGCCCGGAGCTGTTCCATTCCGTCCTCCCCAGCGCCCCTCGGCTGGCTAAGGCGGGAGGAGAGGAGCCCGCGGCCGCTTGGATGCTCTGATTCCTTCCCTGCCCGAAACGCCTCCTGCCCAGATGCAGTGGATAACAGTCATGTTGCTGCTATTCATCAGCTCCGTGGAAATGCTCACGCAGAACCGATGGAAGAAGCAAGGTACGGTGTGGGTATGGCCGGGTCCTCCCGCGCAGCTCCGTGGGGACAATGGGGGCAGTGACCTCCTCTGCCATTGCCGGAGCTGCTGGAGGTGTGAAGATGGAAGGAGCCGGGAGTTGGCATTCCCCATCCCAACCTCTCGGGGCCCATTGGGCACCGACCGCTTCCCCGCACGGGGCCGGTGCAGAGGCATGTGGGGAAGGCAAAGTGCCATGCAGTGGCATTGCCACTGGCCTCGGGGCAAGGGAGAGGGGAACGGGGATAGGGGCTGTGTGTGCAAGGCCCAGGTGGGGTAGAGCAGAAGAGGGCGATGTGCTGGCGTTTCTCTGCTTAATGCATTGGGGATAAAACCTCCTGGGGGATGCTGAGGGGCACTGCCTGTCCCCTGCAGCAGGGCTGTGCCAAAGCAATGCATCCTCCTTTGGGCTCATGTGTCCTCACCGGTGCCACGGGGTGATGCTTGACCGGCAGTGAGAGGAGCTCAGGATGCCAAGCACAGTGCTTGATGCTGAGCAGCCTCATGTTATGGGATGCATGGGAAGCTCAGGTCCTGGCAGCACCCAGGGTCTGGCCATGGCTCTGCACCTCAAACACACGTTCCATCTCCCGGTATAAGCGATGCAGAAGGGCTGGCAGGGGCTGTAGGGTCCGGGAGCTCTGAGGGATGCTACAGCCCTCCACAGCTGCCCCATTGCAATCGGGAGCTCTGCTGCCTTAGATGGTCCGGGCAGTGCAGTGCGCAGGGGTCTCTCAGTGCCCACAGTGCAGTTGATGGGGATGTCTGGCACGCTGGGTCTGCAGTCGGTGATGGGCAGGGGTACCCCTCATTTCCCTACTCCTGTTTTTGGGGTGAGCCACATCCCGTTATACAGCAGAGCCATCCGCAGCTCCCTGGTGTCACTGCCAGCACAGTGGCACGTGCCATGCCGGCGGCTCTGAGGCTCATGGTGCCAAGCAGCAGGATCTGTCTGCTCAAACCTTCCTGCATTGGGACTGGAAAGAGAGCGGCCAAGAGGAGCCCTCAAATGCTGAGGGAAGGGAAAGGAGCTCGTAAATCCCTGGGAATTCTCCGGGGAGTCCGCTCCGGCTGCAGCCAGGAACACGAATGTTGTCAGCATTTGGTAAATACGGAACGGAGACCATAACAACTTAATGGATCCAAGGTGCTTCCTTAGCGTGCTCCCAGCAGACATGGCACTAACGGAGCCTCGTGGCCACTGCCACTGTGGGGAGAGAACAGGGATGAGCCTCATGCACAGCACCACTGCACCGGGGCCTGTACCAGGGAAAGGTGTGCTGGGGGCTCCCGGGGTCTTTCCTGCCTTCCCCAGCACTCAGCCCTGCTTGCCCCCCGCCTCCCTGCCCTGGCCACTGCAGCCATGGGGCTCCTGCTGCTGTGGGCTCCGGGGGTCAGTGCTGGGCAGCGCTATGGGGTGGAGCCATGTCTGGCTCCTTTGGTTCACAGTTATCCGGGGGGGGTCCCTCCAGGGCTTGGACCCTGGGGTGCACAGTTGCAGGCCCTGTGTCCTGCTCTGCCCCTCCCCCCCCCTTAGACCTTTACTGAGTGCAAATACCATCCTGATGCTCGAGGATGTGCTGGTGGATGGGTCTGGCACTGCCTCACTGCTGTGCAACGGGAGCATCCGGAGGACCCCAAGGTGCTGGAGCCAAGCAAACTCTTCCCAACGCAGCAGAGGTGTCAGCAGCCCATGCTGGAGCCTGCAGAGCCCTTACAGAGATGCCCAACCAGCCCGGGGGTGCACAGAGAGCCCTGGTCCTGGTAGCCCCCAGCAGCAGCCCACATCCGTGCCTGCAGCATCTCTCCGGGCTGCATTCCCCTGGCACCGGGATGCAGGAGGAGGTGTTGGCAGGATCCCCATGGGCCCTGCTGGGGGGGGTGGCATCCATCCTGCCTGGGAGCTGAGCCCACCGTGGGGTCTGCTGCCCTACCACAGCTCAGGAGCACTGCAGTGGGGCCAAGGAGGAGGCAGAGGCTCTTTACCAACCTCAAGATCCTTATCCGAGCTCCTGAATGCTTCCAGGATCCCTCTATCCCCTGACACTTAACGGGCATCAACCAATGCACCCAGGTCGCTGGCAGAGCTGTTGGTCAGCTCCATCAGGATGCTTCCCATGGGCTGGAGGTGGCTGATGCAGGGACAGCGCTCAGCCTGGGGGGGGTGGACCCTCAGCACTGAGCCTTGGGGTGTTGGAGGGGAGCGATGGATGTGGCATTCCCATGCTGGCAGATGGGGAAGCAGCGGGGATGTGGGGAGCAGAGGGAGGTGCTGCAGGAAGACAAACAGCGCTGTCACCCTATGGGGATGGGAAGGGGCACCTTGGCCATGGCACACGCGTGTGTCCCCGCAGCGAGCGCCGGCCTGCTGGAGAACTGCACGGGCTGCGTGCTGTGCTCGGAGGACAACGGCTGCGTCGCCTGTCACCATCGGCTCTTCCTGCTCATCTGGAGGGACGGCATCCGCCAGCTCGGGACGTGCGTCCACACGTGTCCCCCCGGCTACTTCGGCACACGGGGGCTGGAGGTCAACAGATGCACGAGTAGGTCCCAACGCCGCGGGAGGGGGGACGGATGGGGCGCAGGGCCGGCGGCTGTGGGGCTCCCTCCCGGACCCACAGGTTCCCAAAGGGCTCTGTGTTCCCGGTGGGCCCCGGGCTCTCCCGGCTCAGCATCCCTCCTCCTGGCAGAGTGCAGGTCCCCGAGCTGCGAGAGCTGCTTCAGCAGGGACTTCTGCATGAAGTGCAAGGACAAGTTCTACTTGCACAAGGGCCAATGCTTCCGGCAGTGCCCCCCCAGCACCGCGGCGCAGCCCGGTACCCGGGAGTGCCGAGGTGAGGAGCGTCCGTCCGTCCGCAGCGCTTCCCCGCGGGCGATGCTCGGGGCTGCGCCGTCACCGCCGCTCTGTCCCCATAGGAACGTGCGAGCCGGGGCCGTGGGGGGAGTGGAGCGCCTGCATCCACGAGAGCCGAACCTGCGGCTGTAAGTGGGGAGTGGAGACGCGGGTGAGGGAGGCGGCGCGGGAGGAAGGAGCCGCGTGCCCCGCGCTGCTCGAGACGAGGAAGTGCCGCATGAGGAAGCACTGCCCTGGAGGTGAGCGCAGCACCGCGGGAAGTCCGCTCCAGAGCCTGCCCCACGGCATGCCCCACTGCCTGCTCCACGGCCAGCCCCACGGCATGCTCCACTACCTGCCCCATGGCCAGCCCCACGGCCAGCCCCACAGCCAGCCCCATGGCATGCTCCACGGCATGCCCCACTGCCAGCCCCACAGCCTGCCCCACGACCTGCCCCACTGCCTGTCCCACTGCCTGCCCCATGGCTAGCCCCACGGCATGCTCCACTGCCTGCCCCACGGCCTGTCCAATGGCCAGCCCCATGGCCTGCCCCACTTCCTGCCCCACTGCCTGTACTACTGCCTGCCCCATGGCCTGCCCCACAGCATGCTCCACGGCCTGCCCTACGGCCAGCTCCACAGCATGCTCCACCGCATACTTCACCACCAGCCCCACAGCATGCTCCACCACCAGCCCCATGGCCTGTCCCACAGCATGCTCCACGGCCTGCCCCACAGCCCGGCTGTCACCCCCAGCATCCTGCAGCCGGTGGCTGTAACTGGAGCTACAGGCACATGCGCTGAGCAGCCCCAGTGCTGGTGCTGGTCCCGGCTGCAGGGCTGGGGGTCCCTGCGGCAGCACTGCCCTGGCTGCTCCCGGCCCCGGTGTCTCCATCCACTGCAGGGATGAACGCAGGTGGGAGCCTCTGTGATGGAATGAGGCTGCCAGGGGAGGATAAAGCATGGCCGGGGGTCACTAAGGAGGGTTGAGAGCAGCAGGGGAGGCTCCTCCGAGCCCCCAGACACTCACAGAGCTCAAAGGCATCACCCAGAGGACATCTGATGGCCAAAGCCTTGGTTGATCCCAGAGCAGGGTTCTTCTCCATGGCTTACCCAGCCCCGTGTTGGCCTCTGCTCCTGTGCCTTCTCCCACTGTGGCACCGCATCCCATGGGCTGGGGGCTCCTCGGTGCTGAGCTCCCTGGCTCAGAGCTTCCCATCGCCTTACCCATGGCCCATCCCCATTGCCGGGGCCGTGCGGGCACGCTGCTGACGCTGGGAACAAGGAGGCGGTTGATGTCATTTTTGGATGCGAGCGCCTGGACCCAAGGCGCTCTAATAAATCTCCCCTTCGCAACCGACAGAAAGGGGGATTGCATGGGATGGGGATGTGCTGGGCCTGGCAGCACATCTGAGCCGTGGGGCCGGCACCGCCAGCGTGGCAGCACCGTGGACCAGAGCGAGGATGGAGCGATGGGGCAGTGACAAGGCGTGCGTGCCGATGCCGGGGCCATGGAGCGGGAAGAGCAGCATCGTCCCAGCGCTGTCAACCGTAAATAACCTTTGAGTGCTGACAGCCCCGAGCCCATTTCCTGCCCGCGGCGGCCCCGGCTCACAGCCTCGGGTGGCATTGATTTGGGGGACGTTCCCATCCCCGCTGGGCTGCTCCGGACCCAATGAGATGGTGATGGTTTGATGCAAAGCTGTGCTGTGCCGGGACCGACCGCTCTGGAACACAGTGTCCTGCAGTGGGGGGCCGGGGGTCTGCAGCCCCGAGCGTGGTCCTGGATGGAGGGAATGGCACTGCAGCGCTCCAGAGGCACTTTGGGTTGTGCGGTGATTGAGAAGGCAACAGCACCCTGGAAAAGCCTCTTGTCCCTAAGGGGGATGTGAGGGCTCCTCAAGGATGCTGTTTGGGATAGCTCCGGAGGCAGCGGGGAGCCCATCAGCGCCCCATTGCCGCAGGCAGGAGAGGGCAGCCCTCAGTGCCCATCATCCCCTGCCCTCACTCCCAGGCTCCTGGCCCAGCGCTGGGTGATGGGATCCAGATGCTGCCGGAGGACAATGGATGCAGCTCAGACCCCCCCAGCCCGGGTGAAGGCAGCGGGACCCGAGCGTGTGATGAGAGATTTGTGCCACCACTTCTAAGCCATCCGCAGGCAGCAGGAAGGGAGACGCATCCGCGCTTGGCCGAGGCACAAACCCCTCGCGCTGCTCTAATTCTGCCCTGTGTCTGCAGTGCTCAGTGTTCGTGCTGTGCCCTCGCTCGGTGGGTGGCAGCTCGCTGGGAGATCAGGGCTGGAAAACAGAGACGGGCAGGAAAAGGAAACGGAGCCCTTGGGAAGGAGCATCCGCAGCAGTGCCGGCGCACACAGCACCACCGGCCCCTCGCATAGGGGATGTGTGGGGAGAGGGGCTCCAGACCCCGCTTATCGCCCGCTTTAAGTCAGGATGCAAGGAGTGAAGCTTCCTGATTCATGGGCAGCCACATGGGGTGGCCCTTCCCATTGGAACCCATGGCCCAGCACATCTCCTCCCGCATCCCTGTTTGCTGTGGTACCCCAGCACCAACAGCTCAACCAGTGCTTTGGGGAGCTCCTTGGGGTGTGCTGGGGACCACCGGTGCTGAGTCCCCACAAGATGCAGCCAAGCTCCACTGGTGCCTGCAGCATCCACACAGGGATGGCTGTGGCACAGGTTTGGGGCGCTGATGCAGCCGTAGTTGTGCTCTGACATCCACAGACCTCGCTCAGACAGAAGTTGGGGTACCTCATGCCTTTAGGTTGGCCGAGCATCTCCCAGCCCATCCCTGGAGACTTTTGGGGTACCAGAATTTAGGATCTGGCCATGGGAGCTGTGGGGCAGTGCATTGGGGTCCCTCTGCCCATGCTGCCAACGCTCAGACCCCCATATGCTGCTGTTCGGTGACCTGCAGAGAGGTTGGGAAGAGGGTCCTGTCTCGCCTCGGAGGAGGACGCAGGATGCGCGCCCTGGAGCCTCACAGTGATCCCCCCTTTTCTCCTCCTCTTTTCTGTTCCAGAGAGAACTGAACCCAAAAGCAAAGGCAAGAAGAGGCAGAAGAAGCTGAGGACAGAAGCAGAGGAGGGTACTTAGCAGCTCCCATCCTGGCGCTGGGCTCAGCCCCGGCCGCATCACCCCGGTTTTCCATCCACAACACAATTGCACAACGTTTCCCCCCCCCCCCCTTTCTTTTGACACAATTTACGGCCTTTAAAACATTTCCTTCTCAGAAAATCTAATTTGCAGTGTCCAAAGCAGTGCCCTGGGGCTCGGGGAGGGGGGGGCTCCATCACTTCGCCTGGCTGCAGATGGGTGGGATGGGGTCGGACCCCGCTGATGACGATGGTGTCTGCCTGGGTATCATCCTCAGGGCTGGGGGATGCTCTGTTCCCACGAGGCCCCATTGTACAGGGGTGCAATGGGGTCATAAAAGTCCTCTCATCCTCAGCTAATAGCACAGAGGATGGTAGGATGCCAAGGATGGGACCCCAGTGCTCAGCATCCCCCCCAGCACAACCATGGACCATATCCTGCCATCCGCAGGCTTACAGAGGGGCTGGAAGAGCTCCTTTCCCCAGATAGATGTGGGGCAGGAGTTTGGGATGGTCATAGCCACGCTCAGGACAGGGACACGGACGATGCCACTGCAGTGACTGGAGCAGGGAATGGTGCTGCCTCCGGCATTGCCCAGTGGATGGATGGGAGCAGCCCCATCCCCACCATCCCCAGGGGTGCTGAGCCTGATTGAGCTGCGCTCTCTCCACCTACAGAACTCACAGCTGCATGCCCATAAGGCTCTATCAGTGGGTTCAAGGCTCATGATGCCACCCCAGCCACAGACACTGCTGCATTTGGGGGTGTGATGGGGTCCGAGCCCCCATCCTGAGGTCTGGCACTGGCATACGGGGCCTGCGGGGCTGCACAGACCCTTCAGGGTGAGAGCAGTGGGTGTGAGCATCGAGCCAACCCCGGAGCTCTTCAGGTCCAATAAATGCACAAACCCCATCACGGCGCTGCCTCCCTGGTTCCTCATTCCCAGGAGGATGGGGATGTGTTGCCAGGACCCTGCCTTGGCCACCAGGCACTGGGGGGAGGCTGAGCAAAGGCTTTAACGCTGCTGTTTGAAGCTTCCCCAGCATCACTTTGGTGTTGGAGCCAGTGGGAATGCTCACCACTGCTGTCCCGGGCCCAGCTCTGCCACCAGGAAGCACTGAGGGGCTCATCCAGCCACTTGTTAATGAAAGGAGAGTATCGGGTCTCGCAGCAGTGGCTGGGTTCAGCCATGGAATCCGGTTACCATGAAGGCACAGCTGCAGCCACTGGCCCTATGGCAGCTCCCCCATTTCCCATGGAGGGGCCTGGAGCATCCCACTCTCTGTGCTCACAACATTCCCAGCCATCCTGCGGTGACCCGGGTCCATTCTCCAGCTCCATGGCTGTGTGAGCAGCCTGATGTGTTGGGATATCCATCTGCCTTCCATACTGGGACAAAACCACCCCCTCTTGAGGTGCTCGGGCATCCCCACTCTATCACTGCACCCTCCTGGGGGACTCAGCATTGATCTACACCAGCACATAGGCTGGAAGTTGTGCTGGGGGGGATCCCCAGTGGACCCCCCGTCTGAGCTCTGGGCACCCCAAGCCCTGTGCAGGGTCTGGCTGGGCCCTGCCAAGCTCCGCCTGGGACACAGCCCCCATCCTGGTCCCCACGGGCTCATCCCATGGCCAAATCCTGGCCTGGCTCCATCCCATGTTATAAATAGCCGGGATGCAGGGAGGGAGCTCTGCTGCCGGGATGGGGGTGTCCAGGGGGTGCTCGGGTACTGCTCGGGGAGGGGGCTCCCACGGTGCTGGGGCTGAATGGTGGGTACCGGTGCTGGGATGTGCAATGAGCTGTGCAGAGAACGGCCTGGCAGGGGGGTGCTGCGTGCGTGTGCATGTGTGCGTGTGCATGTGTGCGTGTGCGAGGCATGCAGCGATCACGTGTGAAACTTGATCTGCGCTCAGTGTGCTCTGAGGGGAGCAAAAAGACCCAGAATCGTTTTCAAACAGGGTTTTTTTCCTCTTGTTTTCATTCCCGCGTTGTTTTTTTCCCCCCTCTCCCCCCTCCGATAAAACCCCAGAGTCGGCTCCGAGGGAGGAAATGCCACAACCGCAGCTCTCCGACTCGACGGCGATCCCCCACTGACCCATCCCTGCAGCCGCCATCAGCATCCCGAGCCACAGCATCCGGAGCCGCAGCATCCCGAGCCACCGGCATCCCGAACCACAGCATCCTGAGCCACAGTATCCAGAGCCGCAGCATCCCGAGCCACAGCATCCAGAGCCACAGCATCCCGAGCCACCGGCATCCCGAACCACAGCATCCCAAACCACAGCATCCCGAGCCACAGCATCCAGAGCCACAGCATCCCGAGCCACCGGCATCCCGAACCACAGCATCCCAAACCACAGCATCCAGAGCAGCAGCATCCCGAACCACAGCATCCAGAGCAGCAGCATCCCGAGCCACAGCATCCCGAGCCGCAGCATCCAAAGCCACAGCATCCCGAACCACAGCATCCCGAACCACAGCATCCTGAGCCACTGGCATCCCGAACCACAGCATCCGGAGCCGCAGCATCCCGAGCCACAGCATCCCGAGCCACTGGCATCCCGAACCACAGCATCCCGAACCACAGCATCCCGAGCCACAGCATCCCGAGCCCCGGTGGTACCATGCAGGCGCTGAGCCTCGGCCTCCTGGTGCTGAGCTGTGCCTCGGTGGTCACAGCTCAGCGCCGGGTGCTGGACGGGGGCAGCCGCCGGCGCTACCACCGCGTGCAGCATGGACACTGCACTTACACCTTCGTGCTGCCCGAGGCCGACCCCGCACCCTGCGCTGCCCCCGGCCCGGCCAAAGCACTGCTGCAGAGGGACTCTCCGTCCAGCACCGTGCACGGAGGACACCGAGCGGCCCAGCGCCTGCGGCACCTCGAGAGCGTCCTGGAGAACAGCACCCAATGGCTGCTGAAGGTGGGTGAGGGAGCAGGGGGGCTCTCTGTGGCACCCGGGGGGGCAGCATCCTCGTACCGACTGCCTGGACCAGGCTGCTGGGAGCAGAGGTGCATGGGGTCCTGTGCCAGGTCAGCATCTCAACCTGTTTGCATCAGGTGGTGATTCCCTGTAGGGGATGGGTGCTGTGGGTGCTGTGGGTGATGTGGGTGATGTGGGTGCTGTGTGTGCTATGGGTGCTATGGGTGCTATGGGTGATGTGGGTGCTGTGGGTGATGTGGGTGATGTGGGTGCTATGGGTGCTGTGGGTGCTATGGGTGCTGTGGGTGCTGTGGGTGATGTGGGTGCTATGGGTGATGTGGGTGCTATGGGTGATGTGGGTGATGTGGGTTCTGTGGGTGATATGGGTGCTGTGGGTGATGTGGGTTCTGTTGGTGCTGTGGGTGTTATGGGTGCTGCAGTGTGGATGCTGTGGGTGCTGTGGGTGCTGTGGGTGCTATGGGTGCTGCAGTGTGGGTGCTGTGGGTGATGTGGGTGCTGTTGGTGCTGTGGGTGCTATGGGTGCTGCAGTGTGGATGCTGTGGGTGCTGTTGGTGCTGTGGGTGCTATGGGTGCTGCAGTGTGGATGCTGTGGGTTCTGTTGGTGCTGTGGGTGCTATGGGTGCTGCAGTGTGGATGCTGTGGGTGCTGCAGATGCTGTGGGTGCTATGGGTGCTGCAGTATGAGTGCTGCAGCTCACCGGTGCTTGCCTGTATCCCACTACCACCCCCCCCGCCGTGGCTCATCGTGGTCCCACCACAATGGAGCAGGGACAGTGGAGCTCAGCGCTCACTGTTCTGGGTCAGGATGTTGGAAAGCTCTTGGGAAAGGCGTTGGCAGGCAGCAGAGTGAGGGACCTGAGGGCAGGAGCCACCACAACCCCTCCAGCTTCAGCACCTTCCCACTTATGTGCTGTACAAAAGCTCCTGGTCCTTGGTAGGACTTTGAGCGGGGCCTGTGCTCCCTGTGCCCTGTGACACGTTGGTGGCTGCAGGGCGGAGGGCAGTGGGGTGCCCATGGAGTACCTCCACCCCACCTCTCCCCATCCCCATGATTTGAAGCAGGAAACGACGTTTCCTTCCGGAGAGCTCAAGCGCTGATGGAGCCGCATCTGCGGGCGCCTGCGTCAGACCCAGGAATAGCTCCGGCGGCTCATCCCATGGGATGCAGAGCAGCACTCTGGGTGCTTGTCCTGATAAGAGGGCACGCAGCTCATCCCGGCTGTCACTGACCCTCCAGCCCAATGGCATCACCAGCACGGCCCCATCCATGTCCTGCTGGTGGATGCAGTGGGACCTGAGTGTCTTTGCACCCTGATCTCCTGGGTGATGCTCGGCAGCAGCACATGGGATGGGCTGAATGCACCAAGTGGGGTCCTGGGGGTGACCCTGGAGCCTCTCCCGCCTGGGGGGCAACAGGGATGTGTGGTGCCAAATTCCTCAAAAGCTGGAAAACGCTGATCCATGAGAGCCATCCCAGGGTGTCACAGAGGGACGGCAATGCATGTCACCACCCGGCCCGCGCAGTGTGTCCCCATCACTGCGGGACCTGCTGGCTCTCCTGTGCACGTGTGTGTGCCCGGGGGTCCCTGCCCTGGGTGCCCGAGCCAGCTCTGAGCTTCTCTTGGGGTGAGCACAACCTTTTGGCATGCCCAAGCAAGGCAGCGGCCATGGGTCCCACAAGTACACATAACCAGGACAGATGTGGGGCTGCACATCTGGGCAGCTGTGGGCAGCGATGCCCCACACTGCAGCCCCAAGGAGCACGGGGCAGTGGGGCACTGGGCAGTGGTACCCAATCGCATTACCCCAGCTCATCCCACCGCACCCCACAGCGCTCCCCTCTCCTTTCGGGGGCAGCCCACAGCAATGCTCTGCTGTTGTTCCTCAGCATTCCCAATCCACCCGAGCTGCCCAGGGACGTTTGTTTTGGTCGGGCTCCAGGCCTGAACAAACAGCCCAGGGCCCAAAGGAGGTATCGGGTTTGGGGACGGATTGTGACCATCACATCCCCGTCTGCCCCGGCCCAGGGAGCCCATCGGGGCCCTGGGGGCTGTTGTGCTCCCGAGGCCCCTCAGTCACCCCCAGGAGCCCCATACACAGCACTGGGGTGTTGGTCCGTCCTCCCCACACGCAGCCCCCATGGTGGGGAGGGACAGGGCCATGGCAGGACCCAGGCACGAGGCCGTGTGCCCCATCGGCTGTTCCCCACTCGGGAGGAATTCGTTTGAGCTCAGACACAAGCATTTGATGGGGCCATCAGGTGTGAGGGGGGCTCAGGGCAGGATGGGGTCCCCAGCAGCACCAGCACTGGTGCTGCTCCCTTTGGTGTGGTACAGGAGGTAGATGGGGGTTCCTCCCACCTCGGGATCCCCCAACCAGCGCTTGTTTGATGCCCACAAATACCATTGCAGATGGGGACAGGGACGGGAGGCGGTTGTGGCTGCAGGAAGGCAGCACAGAATCATCCATCCCTGGTGATAGGTCCCCAGCACCGGGACAGAATGGTGCTGGGGTCCCTCCTGCTCCAGGGCAGCTTTTGGGGTGACATTCCTCGGGGGAGGAATGAGGTTGGTGGGACCCCACTCACCTCAGTACCCATGGGCTGAAGAGGAGACAGCCCCAGTGCCCTGCGCCCTGCACAGACCCCACTTGGGTGCCCATGGTTGGGGGTCACTGCGCCCCTCTCCAGCCCCTGCAGATGTGGGGCCGGGAGCAGGGGCTCGCTGTCCATCTCAGCCCTCCCTGTGCCAACCTGACCTTTTCCATGGGTATGTTCTGCCCCGGAGCTCCGCGATCTGTTTATTTAATAGGGAACAAAAAGCAGCCAAGCGAATGGGGGGGGGAAAGGCCTCCCCGAGCCTGTGAAGCAATAAGATTAACGATGTGCTTAAAGGGAAGCTCGCCAGCAATCACTCAGCTCGGGAAATGTTTTCCAGACGTGGCTCTCCGACCTTTCCCCACTTCCTCTTGGGGAGCGCGGTCCTCCGAGGGCAGATCCCGTCAGGATGGGGGGCAGACGGTGCTGGATGGGATTCCCAGCACCGGGACCCTCCTGCCCGCTATGGGTATTGGCAGTGGGGTGACGGTTCTGCTGTTCCCTGTTTCTGGGAAGCAGGGATTGGGGCCTCACTGCAATTCCATCATGTGCAAACAAGTGCAGAGCCCTGCGCCCTGGCTCGCTGCCGGCCCCGCTCCTGCGCCAAGCATCCCAGCAGCAGCATCCCATCCTGCCAGTGCCGCCGGGCCCATGCTCCCATGAGCCGCATGGGGATGTGGGGCTGGGATGCAGCATCTCGGGGCTCCCCACTGTGGGGTTGTGCTCCCGGTGCGGGCAGCGCAGTCCCTTCCATCCCCTGTGTCCCCCCACGGCCGAGTGGGAACCTCATGGATGGACTGCCAGGAATAGAAAAGGCCTTTGGGAAAAGCGGTTCCCCGCGGGCTGGGAAAGAGGAAGTGAGAGCTCAGCTGTGTCCACAGCGGTTTCTTCCCAGCCCCAAGCTCTTCCCTGTGCTGGGGATGGACGCCCACCTTCCCCGGCCACTGGTGGGCCCCAACCTCCGCATTCCCGGCCATGGGAATGCGGTGTCCGGGGGCTGGCGGCTGATGCTGGACACGCTCCTCCGAGCCACCTCTGCCCGCCAGCAGAGCCGGGCACACACAGCCCTGTGCCAGGTCCAAGGCATCCGCAGCCCAAAGGAGCTGCCCCGCAGCAGCACAGCCCACAGGCAGCTCACTCGGTCCTCTGATCAGCACCAAAGAGCCTGGAGATGGGATGTGCCACGCTGGAACGCTCCCAGGGAGCTTCCCAAATGATCCTCCTCATCCCTGCTCCCCTCCGCAGCTGGAGAGCTACATCCAGACGGGCGTGAAGCCGGAGGTGGCACAGACAGCGGTGCAGAACCAAACCATCACCATGCTGGAGATGGGCAGCAGCCTCCTCAACCAGAGCGCCGCGCAGAGCCCCAAGCTCACTGATGTGGAGGCCCAGGTACAACCCCGGTCCCCCCCATGTCCCCACAGCCCCCAGGGCCATGGCAAGGAGCACGGGGGCTCTGCTGCTAAAGCAGCCCGAGGTGGTGCATGGTTTAATGCCATGGTGACACCGGGGTGGCTGTGGGTGCTCACAGTGATGCTCCCGGGGTAGGTGCTGAACCAGACATCACGCATCGAGATGCAGCTACAGGAGAACTCGCTGTCCACCACCAAGCTGGAGAAGCAGCTCCTGCTGCAGACCAACGAGATCCACAAGCTGCAGAACAGGAACAAGTATGGCCTGGGGGGGATCCCGCGGCCCCCAACGGGTGTCTCCCATCCCAGCAGCAGCGCTGCACTTTTGGGGGGTTAAACTCGCTCAAGGCCTGGGTGGGCTCCATGAGGGGGTCACACAACCCCAGCACGGACCTTTGAGCATGGGTTTCCCTTTGCCAAGCTGGGTGTGACTCTGTGGGTGCTGCAGGGGATGGGATAGCTGTGGGACCCCACTGATGTGCCAGGGTACCAGAGATGGGGCTGGGTCCGCACAGCCGCTGTGTTCACAGCCTCCCCATCACCGCTGCGTCCCCATTCCAGCATCCTGGAGGTGCGGGTGCTGGAGATGGAGACAAAGCACCAGGAGGAGCTGGCGGGGGCCCGCTCCGAGAAGGAGAGGCTGGAGCGGATGGTGATCCGGCAGAGCGGCACCATCGAGGAGCTGGAGAAGTCACTGCTGGCCGCCAGTGCCAACACCAGCCTGCTCCAGCGCCAGCAGCTCCAGCTCCTCCAGTCCGTGCAGAGCCTCGTGCGCCTCGTGTCCCAGGGCAGAGGTGAGATGGGGCCGTGCGGGCAGGGTGCGGGCAGGGTGCAGGCAGGGTGCAGGCAGTGCGAGAGCTCCTCTGCTCATAGCCTGGGGGAGATGGGGCAGAAGGAGCAATGTCCCCTGGTCACAACCTGGCTATGGGACCCAGCGGGCTCCCGCTGCCTCACTGTGCCTCTGCCGCAGCCGCAGTGCCGGGGCAGGAGCAGCGGTTCCAGGACTGTGCCGAGGTGCACCGGGCCGGCATCCGCACCAATGGCATCTACAGCCTCCACATCCGCAACCTCAGCGAGCCCAAAAAGGTGAGTGCGGGCGGGCAAGGGTGCTGCCAACCGCAGAGCACCCTGAGCATCGCTGGTGCTGTGACTGCCCCATCGCTGGCAGCGTTCAGGGCCTGGTTGGATGGGGCTTGGAGCAACCTGCTCCAGGGAAAGGTGTCCCTGCAATGGTGGAGCTTTAAGGACCCTTCAACCCAAACCATCCTCCGGCTCTGTGATCCAAATCCCATCTGGATGGAAGGGCAAACGCTGCAGAGGGTGAAGGGAGGAGGTGCTCAGCAAGCTGCAGCATCCATGCAGCACCCACACGGCACCACGCAGCACCATGCAGCACCATGCAGCACCCACACAGCACCATACAACACCCACACGGCACCATGCAGCACCATGCAGCACCACGCAGCACCCATACAGCACCCACACGGCACCATGCAGCACCCACACGGAATCATGCAGCACCCACACAGCACCATGTGGCACCATGCAGCACCATACAGCACCATGCAGCACCCACACAGCACCATGCAGCACCATACAGCACCATGCAGCACCCACACAGCACCATGCAGCACCATGCAGCACCCACACAGCACCCTCACAGCACCATGCAGCACCCACACAGAACCATGCAGCACCCACACAGCACCATTCAGCACCATGCAGCACCCACACAGCACCATGCGGCACCATACAGCACCATGCAGCACCCACACAGCACCACACAGCACCATGCAGCACCCACACGGCACCATGCAGCACCATGCAGCGCCCACCC
>JASSUY010008408.1:0-22404 GCA_032466535.1 Forpus xanthops | reverse complement strand
ATGGCTTGCAAGCCAGTTTGCATTTTACATTGAAAAACATTTCAAAAAAAACCCAACCCAAAACCCATCAAAATACCCCCCCCCAAAAAAAAAAAAAAAGAGAGAGAGAAAAACTACTGAATATGTGATCCTATTTTTATTCTTACGAGCTATGCTGTGCACCAACAAGCTTCTGGTATTTTTGTGTTGTTTTTTTTTCTGGCCTCGGGACAATTATTGTTCAGTTATGGAAAAGGAGAAACCCAGGTTCTGCACACACCATACTTTGTGTATCCCACAATTAGGTATCAAATTCATGATATTTAGCTGAGAGCTAGAATTCTTTTGAGATGCTTCTAATTTTCCAGAGGAAAATAGATTAAATCTGAACTGCTGAGTCTTTTTCAGTTTCAATGATGGTTGGTGAGAGAAGACCTGAAACTCTTGCTTTACACTCTCCGTTGTTCATACATAGTCAGGCTCCACATAGGTAATTAAGAATCATTTCACTGTTTACTTAATATGATAACCAGGGCCCTAATCTAGAGTTTTAAAGTGTTTATTGCAAGGGAAGAGTGTAAACACCCAAGGAAGTTTCTTTCATGATTTCTCAGTGCACTAGATGGCACTAAAGCATGGCTTTCGCATGCAGGGGAAAAAAACTCCCTGCAAAAATTGGTATGTAGGTTCAGTAAATCTGAACTATTTTGGTCAGGTATATTTTATGAAAGTTCTTTGATATATTATTTGTAATTTTTCGTTTTAATTTTCAGATCATCAGAAACAGAGAATTAATTACACCTACTTTGATATTAAAAGAATTTCAAATTAAAAATAAATATTGCTGGAAAGCTGAAAAAAAGCCCAAAACCCTGAAGAAACTAATTTACCCCAGGCTAGATGCAAAATTATTCTAATGTTCAAAGATTAGGGGGCTTGATGCAAGAAAGAAAAGTTCCGTACCAATTACATGGCTTTTTCATGAACTTTAGATATCAAAAATATTAAAGTCACAAAAAATGAATAGTCTTCAGGTTTCCCATATAGAAAAATCGTTCTTAATATACAAGCAAATTGGTAGCTCCATATTGTCTCCCAGGCATATCACATTCGATACAACAGGTAGAACCATCTTATAAGAGCAGGGCACTTTTGCTCTCATATAGCTAACAAGGAAACAAAATTAAGCTTTAATTTTTTTCTTCTTCCCCTCCTTTCAAATGAGGAGCAATGTTGAGCTTGTTCGAAGTTTCTCTTAATGTAGTCGTCTGTGTTGTATACAACACTGTTTGCTTTCTTATATGATCATAATAAACAACAACAAAGGAAATATGAAGGGTGGATCCCTTGTAAAACTACGCCTTCCAGACTAAAGAAATATGTCTTAGGTCATCTTGGGTATTTTTGCCTTGTTGTAATGCTGAGGGTGCTTACTGAGACATTTCAAGTCTTTCTGATGTTTAGATGATTCCAGGATTATTCACCATGTATTTCTTTGAGAAAGGAAGCAGGAAGAAAGGAATGACGAGTTAAAAAGAAGAAGAAAGAAAAAGCAATAAGGTGTGGACTGCATTTGAGTTTGCTCCAGCAGTGATTTTGTTGCTTCATTTATGCCGCACTCACAATGAGGTCTGAAGCCCAGGATCTAAATATCAACAGCCAGGACCATACACAGAGCAGGCTGCAAATGCTACGGTTTCATACTCAGGACTGTCATGGATGTGACATCAGTTTCAAAAGCAGGCAGTTACCTACAGGGCCTGACAGGATCAGTTCCTCCACCAAGAGATGTAGCTTCATTTAGCTGCAAAGCCAGTTAAGGGGCTGATCCGCCAGACACTGACTCTGCCATAGGCAGTACTGCTTTATTTCAGGCAGAGAGCTTTGTATCTCTGCTGAGAATTTGCCCTCACGTTTCTAACTGAAAGCCCATATATAAAAAACACTGTTGAATTTATTTTCTGTCAACTCAATCTAAGCCTGCATCTCAAGAAAAAGCATTTAATAGGCAAAACCTAAAACACCAGCATGAAATTATTGCATGTGACCCAAGAGCACAAAAGTCCTTAAATTACAGCGTTTGCAACCGTCAGCTCCTGCTATTCTGAGGGCTAATATTTTTAGCACCTCCGCAGAAAATAACTTCCCTGAGAATCAGCATTTGAACAGTTTCAGAAATACTTGTTCTTGGTTTCCCAAACATTCCTTTTTCATAGCTTAAATGCACAACTATAGAAGAGGTGAAAAGAAATGCACCAATTCAGTGTTTTAAATATATATTGGCCAGATGACTTCACCAAAAATTAAAAGAAATAGAAAATAATAGAGTTGATTCTCACTAATGTTAGTTGGTCTAATTTCACCATACAACGTGCAGCTTGGACTTTACTGGTTTAAATATGATAAACGGCCTTGTCTGTTTCACTGGGATACTATTGATCTAAAATGAACATCTTAAAAGAATTAACTGTGGGTATTATTGATAACACTTCAGGTTATTAGAAATGAAAGAATGCTCAACTTCCCAGTTTACTATTCAGCACATTGCCTGCAATTCGTTCAGTCTCTACAATTTCACTTCTTCTCTTACTCGGTTTCAGTTGTTGATCTGAGTGTGGTAAGTTAAGGTTGCACCTACTAAAGGGGGCTTATTCAAAAGAAAGTTTCTTAAGAAGAAACAAACAAAGAATAAAAGCAAACTGCTCACCCTGATTCTCTATCCTCTTGGTTTTTCGGTAACTTTAGCATTCGCATGCAAGGGGAATCACAGCATGTAATTGTTATACTCTCCTGGCCCTTAAAGTCACTAACTTCACTGTTTTGGCCGAAGGTTTGGATAATTCAGGTCCTTCCTCTTCCAGGTTTTCATTCCATCACCTTTCATATGCTTAACTGGGGAACCTTCTTTAAGAGCAACTAAATGGCCAACATGAATCCACTTTACCTAATTTCCATGCTATTTCCATACCTATTGAACACTGCTGACACATTTTTTGCCTCCCGCAAAATCCAAGGGCCATGTGTGCATTCCTCAGAGGAGAGACACCTCTCAAATTAGTTCCAGCCCCAGGGTGGGAATTATCCCATGTAAGAGCACTGTAGACCCCTCTTTCTGAAGCTGAACTGCAGGAGCTGTGGGGTCAGTAAAACACATGGGTTGCTGGTGGCACGAAACGTCTCTGATCCTGTTACATCTTTCTATTGTTTTGGGAGCAAGAGTAGAAAATCACTTTTATAACTAATTTAAATCTCGCATAGATATTTGCCACAAAGTTAGAAAACCTGTGGACTTGAGGCAGCAAGTAGTTAAGGACACAGTTATGATTATGTGCAAGATTATTTAAGTACACAGTGTTGATTAGTGACTATATACCTATGTCACATCTCTGCAGCATCTGTATAACTTCAGGCATGTACCTGGTAGATTAGTGTTTCAAAACAAGACATATATTTCTCTATCAAAAAATGCTGCCAGCTTTTTTTATCAACTAAGTTTATTTTTGTAATGGTTCTTCCTAAATTCTATTATTTTCTTGCTTTTTCCTTCTCCATTACCACTTCTTTTCTTTATTTCAATAAAGAAGAAAACAGAAAAGTAGAGTGAGGTATTTAACTTAAACTATTAGCAAACAATGTTTCAGAGTTTGGTTCCAGGTTTTAACGTTTTCCATAGGTGTTCCCTACCCAATTAAATTATTCGATTCAAGCAGCCGTATGTTAACACAGCCAACAGCTGAAGTCTTAAATCAATATTAAAAACAGGTTTAATTTTTCATTTCAGAAAATGAGTAAAACAGCATCACTGAAAAGGAGCCTGAAGACTTTGAAACAAAATACTGTTCATTTCCTTTTAGTTTCAATTGATGTTAAAAACGTGCATGGAGATTACACTGCAGGATA
This sequence comes from Forpus xanthops, assembly GCA_032466535.1. Lineage (NCBI taxonomy): Eukaryota > Metazoa > Chordata > Aves > Psittaciformes > Psittacidae > Forpus > Forpus xanthops. Next base: position 18,525 of record JASSUY010008408.1, on the reverse strand, counting down.
GAGACATCTTCCCTTTGCATTTCCATTATGCATTGAAGGAATTCAATTCTGAAGCACCAGATGCTACGAACAACTAATGAACACCTTCAGAGAACTAAGTTAACTGAAACCCCATCACATCAATGTCATATTCTGATACCTTTACTTTTTCCTGTGTCTGTTTTATTCTTCCTATTGCTGTCATTACCTAGAGGGAAATGTTATTAAAAGAGAAAACACTTAGATCACTGATGTTGATCAAACTTAACCATGTAAAGGTAATGAGGAAAAGGAATAAACTTCAGAGTAAAACCAGTGCATCATAGGAGGCTGTTTTATTCAAATATTTTCAGTATTTAGCATAATTTTCAGTAATATTTCAGTCCAACCTCAACTGTGAGGATATAGTGTAGGAATTACTGTGCGGTATTCTAAGTCTGGTGTTTGCAGAACTTCTGGCTCTATCACAACCATCCTCTCCAACCTTAGAACCTGTGATTAGCGAAGGAAAAAGTGGTGAGCTCCAGGGAAAGAAATGGATAGCTTGCAAATGTCAGGTTAAGGAGATTCTGCTGCGTGTGTGAGATTTTTATAGACATACATAATGTGTACATGTGGGTCTGTATGTGTCAGAGTGTATCTATCCATAAAATAAAAGTTGGTTACAATAGATATTCTTATCTGACCTACTTAAAATTGTACATGAAAGTACAGTTAATTTCATCTCCTATCTGTCAGATTGATACAAATCTCCTGTTCAGTATTAATTATTGTAAGCATGAATATTCCTCATTCTGGAGGGAGACCTGATGATTAAAGCTGCTGCAGACAGAAATCCCTAACTCATTAAGATTCCCTCCCACACCCCCTCACTGAGTGTGGGTGCAACTTTTCAGACAGGATTCATCACTGTTCTGGCTGTCATGCAGTCTTTTGCACCTTGAGATAAGGAGTGTAAAATGCTACCTGTGTGAAACATGTTTCCAAGCTCAGTAGAAGTTCATTGTGTTGTGAACTAAGTGGGAGCAGTGGTTTCAATTTTCATCTGAGCCTCATGTAGATGCTTGGAGCTCATTTTCCTTCTGTTTCTTTATGCTTTTGAATCCTATGAAGCAGCTTGACCTCAATAGCTCATGAGGTGATGCAGGGTGTTAGTGACATTTTTGTTCTCTTTTAATAAAATTATATGCTCCTATCCAAAATGTTGTCAGTGATAAGTGTAGGAATCAGGAATTCAAAGCTAAGGTTAATCAGCTGCAGTACTGTTTGAGAAACAAATCCAGAACAAAAACTTGCTTTACATCTGGGTCTCTGTTTATGGCTTTAAACCCAAGAGAATGGGGCTTCTGTCTATCTGGACATGCGTTCTTCTACCATAAATGCCCTGATGTCTCACAAGCTGATGCTTCTAAGCATCAATAGGACTCTCATAGACTTCTGTCCCCCACTGAACAAGAGACCTGCCTTTCACAGGATCTGGTGTCTGAAACAGGTAAGAATTGTTACTTTCAAACTAGGGTGTTTGGAGAAAGTAATAATGAATTGTGTTTTGATAGTCAAGAGTGTTGAAAGATTTTTAGTTCTGCCTTTGTACCCATTATTTTCACAGGGGGAAGTGTGTTTGGGTGAAGAACATCCTTCGAGGAATAGGGGGGCTGCAGAAGAAGACAATAGTTTCAATCAGAAATGCTGATCTATAAACAAGCTGTTTTCATTACATGTTTTAAATCAGTATCCTAAAAAAACCCCAAAACCTGATAAGACAAAATTCACCTCACAAACCAAGAAAGACACATTTCAGAATGGTCAACAGACTCATAATTACATCTTCAACCAAGATGCCTGAAAATCAGGTTTAGCTCCCTGCTCAGTCGGAGATGAAACCAGAACTGTTTCTGACTTGTTATGTGCTTCTTACAATTGCTGGACTGCTCTGGCTATGAGCGATATCCTGAAAACAGTGTGAACATTGTTTTTTTGTGCTTTTTTTCTTTCTTTTTTTTTTTTGTGGAATTGTGATGATTATAGTTTGATAGTTATTTCTTAGAAATTTAAATGAAGAAATGCCTGTGCATGTCTTACTCAGAATCCATAGAGCCTCATTTCTCAGTGTTGCCTTAAAACTTTCTTTCCCAGGTACCTGAGCCCTTCCTTTAGTGCAGGTAAGGAATGTCATTCCTCAGCCCTTTAGAAGATGCTGCCTAGCGATGTTAATGTAGCCTCTAATGTGAAGACGAGAAGAAGGCCTACAAAAGGAGCACTGAACAGAAATCTTTGCATCTGCAATTTTTTGCCAGTAGTACACTTTAAAACATTAACAAATAAAAAACATTTAAAGAGAGAAGAGTGGGAGAGGATACCTTTGCCTGTTCTGCTAAAATCAAAAACAAGATGTGTATTTTAGACTAGATAATTCTAGGTACCTTTGAGTGGATTCCCTATTCTTACAGCCAGGCGTCTCTGAGAAATGTTTAGTAAATAGTCTCTTATGCTGCAGTCATCAGCCCTCATGCCACCATTTCCAGTGGGTAAAATACCTTTGCAGCGGCCAGCTCATAATATTTGTTATGAAAAGTACTTGGTCAGCACAAAGCATCTTTACTGAATTAGGCTTTTCTGTAAGGGTCAGATTTGAAGGTGAGATTTTGAAGCAAAAAAACAGAACTGCAGATGAAGGACAACATAAACTGGTTTAATCTAGATATTCACTCCCTAATCTCAAAATCATCTATGGTTTTCTTTAACTCTACGTGAACCTTTGCACAGAGTGCTTAGCTGCATAGTGCACAGTTTCTTCAGAGTCCTTTGGTGTGAGAGGGAAAGAGAAAGAAAAAAAAACCCTCTCATCTCAGAGTCATTCTACAAGCCATTTATTCATCAGAAATAATTGCGGTCAGACATTTAGCTGAGAATGCTGGTATTTGTCCTAACATTCTGTAAATGTTTATACCAAACTTAAATGAATATAAATACCCCATCTCTGAGCTCTGTGGTGAATCGTTTGTTCTGCACAAAGAGCATTTGGTGGGGAAATTATGCTACAGACCATTCCTACTGAAATAGTTGAAACCGATGGCAATTGGCCATCTAATCCCTGAGCTCAAACGTAAACACTTTGCTCCACAAGCAGAACTGGAGAGAAAAACCTAAGCCACATTTTGGACACTTTTGTTCCAGAGAGAAAGTAATCTGTACCAACCCTTTCCCTGACACAACTTATTTATCTCTGCATGTTGCTGAGCTCTGCAACCTGATGTATTAAAAGCCAAGTTTAGGCTCTTCCTTTTCTCCCTCCATCTCAGAGCTCCGGTATTTGCTCATCTCCCAGTCTTTTAGCTCATGAATCAAAGGGATGAGTAGATGGCAAAAGTTTCAGTTTGCTTTGGGTGAAACCTTGAACATTTGCTTTCACTGCAGGGAAAACTCCCATTGATTTCAAAGGGAGGGAGGATTGCAGGCGTGCTCTTCCCACTTCTGAAAATTAGAGCTCCCAGATGCAAATTTAAGACTCGCAATAGACAGGTATCAGTTCCGCTAATTAAGACTCATTTATCTTAACCATTTCACTACTTAATCAGATAGCACAGTGATAAGATGCTATAAAAATATCTGACAGATAGTCAAGGTCTAGACTTCTCTAATGTGGCAATTTTTTATATTATGATCTTTCTTTGTATATGCAGATGAACCGCTCTTCTATTAACTTCCCTTTGGAAGCATTTCACACACAAGAAATCAGATAGGGCTTTGAGAAAAAAAAAAGCTTTCCAAAGTGATGAGAATGAATTAGCCCATAATTGGACTGATTGGTAAAAGTTCAGCACAATTCAATAGAAGTGAGCCATTATCAGGATTTAAACTTACTGAGGGGAATTTTTATTACTTCTCATTCAAGAAATATCATCTTTGGCTGCACTCTGCAGGGTCTTGCCTGTGTTTTGAGCAGGTAAAAAAAGACCTGTAGGATGAAAGGTCCCCTCTACAATTGCGGCTATAGCAAACATTTAGCTGTCAATATATATTACTTGAATTGCATTGTTTGCATGGGCTGTCATTTGAGATTGAAGATTTGTATACAGGATGCTTTCCATAGAACTGCACAGTATTTGGTGGACAGAAACAATAAAGGAGAGTATCTCTGCTACAAACCTAAGCTGCAATCTAAGAACATCAGCATGTTTCCCCCATTAACAGCATGGAAGGCCATTGCAAATGAGATCTACTCAATATGGCAAAGAAAAAGATCACCAGATTTAATGCCTAAAGACCAAAGCCAGACACCACCCTGAAAAAGCCATCACATGTTTTTGGGTTGGAGGCAGATCAAGCACACAAATTATGTGCCTGGACTTCTGTTGAACTTTTTAGCTTGAAATGAGGAATGTTTCTCACCCTGCTGTTGTGTCTCATTCAAATGCTGACAGGGTAAGTGTATGGCTTCTGCTTTGTAGGTAATCGGATCCCTTGTGTTTTTCATGATCTGTGGTTTTCAAACTTCTGGAAATTTCCAAATGGAGAGACATCCTACAGTGAAGGTTCCTGACAAGAAATTTCCCAAAGAAACTTATTTCCCTTGGCTTCTCTTGGGGGTTCTTATGATACACTTATGATTCCAATGGATGTCAAATGACTCATTTTACTGCTAACAAAGCCCCAGTTAACCCATTGTTGTGCCAAAAAAAGGCAGTATTTGGAGTAAACAAGCAGAACATAGGGGAGCTACCAAGATGAAAACAAACGTCTCAATCTTAACCTGGAAATTTTCTGGTTCTCATGGAAAAACCTAGTCATAAATCAAATAATATTCATAAAAAATATTCACCTCAGCAAAAAAAAGCAAATGCTTTTTATAATATGCTTAGTAGGGAAGGAAATATGCAGAATAGCTCAAAATTTTAAGGTCCCTTTTGGTGAACAGGAACTCCCACAAGCAGCTAAGCTATGTGATCCACCTATCAGAACTGCATCTTTTGTTCAAGACAAATTGCCACAGCTCGTCTGTATCTCTCAGGCTGCTGAGCATGACCTTTTGCCTAGCAGAAGGCAAAAAAGAGGACTGTAAGGTTTACAAATATTTTTTCCATAGAAAACACCTATGCCTTACACGTGTCATGTCTGACTCAAGTCAAGATTTCTGCGTTAATACAGGGTTATCGGTGACAGTGCAAATGGATCTTCAGTCTAATATTGTACCTTTTTATTTGTTACAAAATGGGGAAAAGATTTGCAAAAAATACTTGCTACAAAGAACAGATTTATTGTTAGTGCAAGAAGCATCAGGCTACCAGGCTACTTACCAGCTCACTTCCTCATGAGCCTCGGTATTCTGCTTCAAATAAGATGTCATATAGGAGATGGAATAACAAGGTGAAGTATCACATCCTTTCATAAAATTAGTTTGTTAGCTAGGACAACTTGAAGCTTTTTATCTGAGATTTAAAACAAAAATCTAAATAATTTCATAGAATAGTTAGGGTTGGAAAGGACCATAAGATCATCCAGTTCCAACCCCACTGCCATGAGCAGGGACACCTCCCACTAAACCATGTCATTTCTTTGATGTTCCTATTTTTTTCTGTAGTGCTTTAATCACTAATTGAGAGTTCACTAGTGAGTGGACTATAATGTTCCTATTATAACTTTTATTAACATTAATCCATTAAAGAAGTTCAAACTCCATTTTCTAATAACAATCAGAAGCTAATGGCTAATAATTCCCTTTTGAGATCTGGAATACCTGACATGGGTCATAATTTTTTATCCTGAGATCATGTAGTCCCATAAGAGTTTCAGGTATTATGACAGTAAGACTCTAGACAGCAGGGCTGCAGAGAGAGGATTTTTTATTGCAAATAGTCAAATACAGGAAAACAAAAGAAAAACACTTCTACATTATCTTTTATATCTTATGTTTTATATTTACAATTTACAATACAGGAAAGCGCCCTAAATTTACTATCTTTCCAATTTCTAAATCTCATGATTGTGTGGCTTGCCTCCAGATTTAAAGAATGAGGTGACTTATGAGTATTGAAAGACTGAAAAATTGAAATTTGAACAGCAAAGAAAGGCCTCCTCAGATCCCGGTGAACTAAGTCATGCTTTTTAACTGTGCTTTGTAGACTATTTTTATTAAAAATATGAATTATGATTAATTGACCCAAACCAGAAAAATGCAATTAAAAGATCAGAATTTCTCACACATTTTCCTTCCTCTTCTTATTTCTTGACATTTATGTCTTTAACTGTGAAGCTATTTTTTTCTTTGTCTGACAAACTCTGACTTATATTAGAAACATTTTTGAATAGCCTATGCCTGTTTCTTTGAGATTGCATTAAACTACTGATGACAGTTAAATCAGAATGCATTTTTAAACTGAAATTCAGAGCATGTCAGAACAGAAACTGAAGGCTCTTAGGTGTTTGAATAGATTATCGTGATGATATTTTATTAGCATTAGGGATATTAGGAATGTATTTATGTTGCAGGAAAATAGATTCTAAGGCATTTAACACAAAACATGCATTATATTGATTTCCAGCAATCCCTCAAATTCAATTCAGTAATATTTCTTGTCCTGTGGCTCTCAAACAATATAAAATGTGAAGAGATAAGAGTACTGCTGTTTTAATTGCCCTCTCCTAGAAGGAGATTGCTCTGCAAAGCCCTTTACCTGGTTGTTGTCTGAATACTTCCAAAGCACAAACCTGTGCTGAAATACTAAAACATCCTCAAATGATAGTATCTCTATCGTGTTGGAGAAGAGCTAAGCAGACGTGGTACAGACATCTCTATCCTTTGCTTCATTCTTACATGCTGCAGCGAGACATTTGTGGGGATTTTAGCTTGTTTTTATTAATCTCCACCTTGTTCTTCTGACATCAGTTGCTCTCCCTGAAACTAAATTTTCTACCTGGGGTTTCAACACAATTGAGCATTGGTGGGACCTGAGAGCAAGAATCCATCGGGTGGATTTCCATCATTGTAAAATACGGAACCTCATTCCCTTCCTGGTCCTGGTGTTCTCAGTGTTCATATTTCATTACAGTTTTTCTGCTCTTTGCTTCTCTTTGGGAGTGAGTCCTCTGCAGAGTTAAACACAACTGCAGTTCCAGGAACAGCAAGCGGAACGCTGCAAGGATAAAACTGCTCCATATGTGGGTTGTTTTGCTTTATGCAATCCTGGAACATTATTCTACTGAGCTTTCAATCTTCACACATCTAACTCAGACTCTTAGCACTGGTCAGCAAGAGAACACATATTTTCAGATTCTGTTCTAGAAATAGAGCTTTGGTGGACTTCAGCATAGACCTTGTATTATTTCAGAGACTAAAACCAAACCAACAGCAGAAAAAAAAAATCATGTTTTAAGACTGAAGGGCACCCTTTGTGAATCAAGTCTTTAAAGATGGAAACGTGGCATGGCACCATGCTACCGTGACTGTGCGGTGAGCTCCAATCTCTGTGTAACCTAGCACCATTTAACAAGGGCTACAGAGACTACACTCTGATGTGCATATTTAACAACACACATGCAATCAAATCCTCTTTCATTTACATTTGCATCCTTCATAACCCGACCTTGTTATGACCATGTCCTGGAGGGGAAAGGAGGAGATAAGGGGTTGTGGCAAGAGTGACACTAAGTGTGCCCTGCTCAGCTGAAAGCCACAGGTTCCACCGATGGAGGTAATGACTGCTGTCATTTTACCATGAGCAGCAAAACTCTGTGCAGGCTGGTAGAAGAATGTATTGCATGGTCCCTTCTCTTGGAGGACAGCACAGTGACTCATAACAGCCTTGGTATTGCTCAGCCTGAGATTGAGGAGTAGGAAGGGCAGAGCCCTCCCAAATACCGAGTTTACAAATAACAGTGAATTACTGATTCCGATACTTACTGTTTTGAACTCAGAGAATGTCACTTTTTCTCTGTGTACAGTCCTGTTCCTCCCCCTGGAAATCCCTTACAGGTCAATGCAAGCTGTCTGGATGATGGCATCTTCTTAAGATAGGTGTTCTTAATGCATTCTGCTGTAGCCTGCTTCTTCCCTGGCTACCTAACTTTAATTAATTAAGTGCCTGAATGCAGACTGTATGGACAATCTGTCTCCTATTTCCTTAAGTTACGAAGAAGAAAGATGCTGTCAAATTCAAAAGGTTAGTTATTTTCAAGGGAAAAATAAAAAAGTTCTAAGAAATTTCAGAAAAAATATTATTTCTGTTTTTCAGGTGAGTAAAGAGAAACCTAAAAATATTTAAATGAACTAGGCTCAGTAAGATTTGGATAGGAAGGGAACCTAGTTTTTCGAATGTGAGCCTGCTGTCTCACACTGTCACACAGTTCTCACTAGCAGAGCTATCAGAGAACCACTCTTCCTTCCTCTCTCTTGCTTTGTATGTCCTTTGAAAAGGCAAAATATCTTTTTGATAGAGATTTCAGACAGAAATAAATCTGTCAGATAAATCTGTCTAAACGTTTCTGTAGGCATCTTTTAAGACAAGGTAGACCATTCAGATTGGAGTGTTCAGGTCCTGTCGCCTTATGCACACATATAAATATTCCAGGCATTGGAGAGGCCAATCAAAACAGAATTTCTCAAGTGTGGGTTTTAACACAAAATTGGATGAGCAGCAGACAAGCTTCAGGTTTCCATTCATTGGCTTTTTGTCTGCTACATCTGCATATAGAGTTATTTTATGAGCTGAGAGGAATGAACCAAAGACCAGAGAATGTAACCAGGAGCTAATCTGTGCATTTAAAAAACATCTGATAACTAAGCTTTGTCATACCAGCAAGGATGATTCTGACCCGAATTTAGGCAAGGAATCCTTCACCTTACTCTTACTGTCTAGTAGGAGAAGCACCAGGACCATTCTGCTCTGTAGAGGATGCACAGTGGGTTGGGAGAGCATGCACAGACTTCTTGGGGTGTCCAGGGAGAGCCTGGGGGCTCCCAGGGCTGGAAAGTATGCACACATATGACAAAAAGCCATGTTCTCTCTTGATGATCTTAGCAATGTAGGTATTTGCAGTGAGTGGATCTCCTTGCAAAGAATGGGAAAGATGAGATATTACAAGTACTGTGGCTTCAGGAGTGGTAACATTTGTAAAGCACTTGCAAGTCTTGCAAATGGGGTTAGGCAAATTGGCCTCCTGCCTCAGTTTCCCTTTCAGTATAGCACAGTAGAAATGCTGACCTGTGTTTACTACTACTGTTACACATTTGCTTTACAAAGAAACACTATATAACATTTTATGAACATAACGACTCATTTAAGAATGCAGATGGTTGATGCAACTACAGTGCATCAAATGGAAAGTCTCAGACTTGATCAAGTTACTGAACACTCCCCTGGTCATATCACATCTGGACTAAGGATTTGACCCTATGGGCTACTGCAGGGCAAGTGTTCACTTGTAGCAGATATGGCAATGTTTTCTAGTTCTCCTCTCTCTCCTCCTATGAATGCTGCAGAGAGATAAAGTGCAAAGGAAACCAAGATTAGCTGATGGGCTTCCTCCTTCTCTATCATGAAACGCAGTTTAATTTATCAGAAGGAACTGCAGCAGCTTTCATGAGATACATAAAGCTTTAAGCCCACATAATCACCATTGCCAAAATAGTCTGCTCAATGGGATAAAATATCTTCCCTCTGCCTACTGGGTGGGAAATCTGTTGATTAGAGGCATTTGCAGAACCAAAAAGCTTTTTTGAACATTGCTTCCAGGTGACCTTTTATAAATCCCACCAAATCCAGGCTTGTTTCCCACCATGTTGCTGATAGTTTGATCTGTGGCCTGCTAATGAGGTACATATTGTTTCACCTCTAGTAAAGGTATTAGGGTGTCTACTCCATTCTGAAGCACGATGGAGATTATAGTTGTTTGTGCCAGGAGGAAAAGGAATTTCCAGGGTATAAGTCATCATTTAGAGTTATTAACAAAAGGATTTATTATGTTGCTCTGTTTCAAACGGCGGTATCCATGATGCCTAGAGCACACCAGAGTGCAACTACCTACCACATAATGTCCTAATGAATCACTGCTTGCTGAAGGAGCTGCAGAACCTCAACATACAGTCGCATGCTTCTCCCCCACACACTAAATTGACAAATAAGGCCATAATGGCTCTGCACTTTTATCAAGTAAAACTGATCTCAGGAAGATGAGTACATTGAAACCGCGTCAAGAACTATGTGGGGTGGGGGGAAATCCACTTTTTGGACAAAAAAATAGAGAGGAAAAAAAGTACTGGTGTAGAAAAAACGCTCTATCAATCGCAAAGTTAAAGTGCTGACTTCTAGCCCCAAGGGCACCGGGGGTCTGTTTCTGTGCCCAAGGAGTCAATGGGATCCTTAATGATGACTTCAGGGCTTGCAGAGTCAAGTCCCACTGTAAAAAGAACCTTGCTTTCCAGAGCTGTGAAGATGAGGCTGACTAAAGGCTATTGAATCCTGCTTGTCCGTGCTTGCTTCCTGTGTAATTTATAGTAATTAAGGCCAAAGGCTCTCTCCTTTAAAACAAGCAGTTAAGAAATAATTCTCTTTTTACTGAACCAGGGTCTGGTGAGGTTTAATTAAACAATATTTAGAGTACATTTTGAGTTCTGCAGGTTGCAGGAGAGACAAATTATTATTTATTTGCTTTTGCTCATTTTATTTACATTTTCAGGCTTAAAGGCTGCAATATTTTTGTTTTGCTCTGATTTTGCTTTCAGTAACAGTGTTATAAATTTTATATTTACATCATATAGAAGCAGACTCAATTAATATTAATTTGTCCACAGTTAATAGCTTAAAACGATCTCTGAAACACCACAGCCCTGTTTGATATCTGTCTGACAACTTGGAGAAATGATGGCATTTTTCAAAATTCTCTTCAAATTTCAAATTGTTTGATATCTGTCTGATCACTTGGAGAAATTATGGTATTTTTTAAAATTCTTCCCAAATTTCAAATTCTCACTAATTCTTTTTAGGGAAAAATCTTCCTCCTGCAAAGCCTTCTTTCACCTCATGAAAGTAAGCTTCCTTACCTTGGAATGCTACAAGTGTTATAGAAGCAAGCTAGCCTTTAAATGAGCTAAGAAACAAGTCCACCCTCTTCCCTGTCGTCCCTCATCCTCTTCCTCCCTTTTTTCTCCCTTTCCTAACCATGCTATGTGTTAAGAAGTGATGCTGAAACAAGTCTTGGTGACAGTCCCCTTGACAACACCAGTATATTCTGCTTCCATTTATTTATCCTTCCAGCTGGTGAGCCTTAGGAGTGTGGACTTCCACCTTTTTGGTATATTATTGATTACTTTTGATAGCTTATGGGGGAGAAGGCTAATGGCATCACGCGCAGAGATTTTTAGGACCATTAACATCTAAAAAGAAGGAGTTTCTAAGAAGGGAGATCAATGACAGAGGTAGCAGCCTATTTTTAAAGCAAAGCATGGGTCAAATTCTGCTTCCACTGAACTCTGTGGCACAGCTCCCACAGCTTGTGCTAAGAGGCAGCTAGGGCCCAGGGTATGATGAAGCCAATGATTATACAGCACATTATGCTAAAGAAAAATTAAATCAAATGCAGCTGCTTTTATATAATTCAAAGACAGAACTCACTGTTTTCTTAAATTATTTTTGGTTCCTTTTCCTCTCTCCCCTCTCTGCGCATTGATTCTTTGCCTACAAAGAAAAGCTTCAAAGAACAAATCCAACCCTTTTATTTTAAGTTTTGCTTTTTTACCCCCTCTCCTTTCCATTTAATGAAAAGAAAAAAAAAAAAAGAACATTTCTTTTACATGACTCTGTTGTAAAGAAATCCTGCTTTTTAATTCCTTCAGTGATGTCTTTGTGATGTTAGGGACTCAAAAAATGCTTTAATGGGGGACAAGGTGTTGCTTTGGAAAACCAACACCGTCCACTGCAGTCCAATGAGGCTTGCACTAAGTCATGTCCATTCAGAAAGACTTGTTTTTCAAATCAGAATCGACATGGCACTGGTTACTGAAGGCTGACCTGGCTAAAAGGTAGGTCAGAAACTCACAATGGCTTTGATAGAAGGTACGTCAGAAACTCACAGTGGCTTTGATAGAAGGTACATAAAGCGAGCTCAAAATTTGCATGTCATTGAGAAGTAGGAAAGAATCATCATATGAGGAGGAAAAGAGCTCTAATGCAAACAGATGCGTTGCAAAGTGCAGAGTATTTTATATCCTCCTAGAGGAAAGTCTTTAGCTGGAAGTAACTGGGTTTTTATTGAGTCATTAACATGATTCCACAATTAAAAGCATTTTCTTCTTGCTGCTCAGGTGCTGATTCAGCAAACCTCTTAAGCCTGCACGAAACTCTTGTTTCAAGCAGACTTGTGGTTCCACTGAGTTCAACTGGGGCACAATCACATGAATAAAGCAAGATACGCATGTGCCTTTCTGAATCAGGGCCTGATGCTAATGAAAAAACTTCAAGTTGCAAGATGCACTATCGGAAAATTTCCACTAGAAACTTAATTTTTGTCTGATTCAGTTGATATTTGGGTCTGCAATTGTATATAAGCAGATATTTTTAGTAAATTCTTGACAACCAGTGTTTGTGGAAATAAATAACATTGATGATGTAACCCTGATGACTTTTAAGCTTCATAAACCTTTGTTTTACTCTACACCTCTTAAAAAAGAGCAAGAGCAGTCACATAAGCAAATTCCCCAAAGATCTGGAAGAAATATAACTCTGATGTAACTGTACCATTTTTAATTATTTGTGGGACGTTTAGAACATTTCAGAGAGCATCTGGACTCATGACCAAGTAGGTAATTTTACCCGTACTGAGATCCAAAATTTACCACATGTATTTTTAAGAATCCAATTGTTTTATTTCGGTTGGAGAGAGAACACTGCCAAGGGGAAAAAAAAATTAAGAAGAAGAAAGAATGGGAATCAACTCTTTCTGTAGAATTGTTGGAGAAATCACACACTGTCAGGTTGTATGCATTTATTTTTCCCATGTAAAGTACTTTGTCCTAGAAGAGATGTCCATGAAAGCTTCTCAATTCCGTAATTGAACAGATGAGATCTTTCCTTGATGGCAGTCACTGAATTACAGGTTCTTCCTCTATTCTGTCACTGTGTTTCTTATTTTGTTTATCTTTGTGCCCACACTGTATATCAATATAAATTTATGTGTGTATATGAATATTCTATACATGCAGCCTATCTTTATTATGCAGATGATAGCAGTGTTAAGAGTGCAGCACAGGCATCTTTTTCATATTTCAAAAGAACGCTAAGCAAGGAGATCTATTCTTGAAGCTCACATTATTAGAATAAGAATGAACCATTTTCATAGCAATTCAGTGGGGAAAAAACAGTAAAACTCAGAGCAATAAACTCAGGGCCTTTTTTATGAGATATGGCAAAACAAAACATGGTGTTGAAAATATTTCGAACAACCTCAGCTCTCAGGAATGGAGTTACTGGGATTGATTCTAGTGGAAGTTGTCCCTGCCAGTGTCAGGGGGTAGGAACTGGATGAGTTTTAAGGTCTCGTCCAACCCAAACCATTCTGTGGTTCTATGATTCACCACTTCCCTGTGCTCCGCACAGTCAGAGAGTGAAGTGGGTGGAAATTGTTACCAATTAATCGTAAGCTTATGCTCTCACCTTGCTTGGTACAAATGGGCAAGAAGACAAGACAGTGAAAATATACAGCTATGTTTCTGTGCAAACCAGCAGATTATCTTTTTTTGCTTTTTATACGCCTTTCTACTCTTCTTCTTTATCTTTAAATTGATGCCAGTGCTGCTTTTATTAATGAATTAAAACCAACACATTTATATTATGGGTTCATTTTTCTGTTTTCTACTCCACAAAGATAAGCCAAACTTACTTATTAAACAAATTCTGATATTTGTGAATTACTGAAGTCTTTTTCTGAAGGCTTTCAGTGTCGATCTCCTGCAGGTTGGACACTCAATAACACCTATGTCTTCCATGACCTCCTTGGCTCCAAGTACTGAGGCCTTCCCCCCAGTCCAGACTAATCAGAGGTTTCATATTATCCAGCTGTCTACTTTTAAAGAATTCCTCAGGATTCAATATATTCTGAACCTTTACTCTTTTGACAAATTCTGTTTAAAACTATCAATCAGCAAGTTTAAAAACATCAATCAATAAGTTTAAAAAACAACAGGTAGCCAAAAACTGTATGGGAGCAATGGACATAAAACAGACACAATCAGACAACCAGTGTGACTGCCTCAGATCTGTTTTTTTGACAAAACCAGTTCTTCAATATTTTTTTTGCATACAAATCGATTTTTGACCTTTTAATTATAATCCTCAAAGGTGGGGATTAATTTGACTTGGCCTTAGTTGCCTAATAGTCAACTATTTGGAAGCTGTCATGTAGGATGAAGATGCATGGGGAGATGGTGTAAGTACTACCTAGTACTGGAATAGACAACTCAATCAGACACCAAGACCTGGCAGTCTGGAGTAATGCTGCTCCCTTCCATTTCCTACCAAGGGGACACTTAAGTCTGGTTTACAGAAAATGTCTAAGTTTCAGATGAGATTGGTTAGGTGGGGTTTTTCTGGGTCCTGAAGAACAGTGTAGGAAATAACCATGAGTCACAGCAAGGATATTCTCTATCTCCTGCAGTACAGATCTGATGGCTCTTCTGAGCTGACTTTTCAAGAACTTGCTGGTGCTTTGCACTTTGGCTAGCATAAACAGTGGTACTCAGTGATCCCAAACTCAAATGCACTAGCACCTTTGAGATCCCTGCTACACGCCAGCTCTTTACTAAGCTGAATGAGGACTGAACTATTTCATAACTTCCATGTGACTTAACTTAAACTGTGATACACAGTACAGCTCCCAGTTACAACATAAAGCAAAGTGCCTTGAATCATATTATCAATTACCAGATGCTGGGTTTGCTCATTCAGTCTGCAACTATGCACAGCACAAGGTGTTTCATTAGACATTTGAAGTGGTTACTATGTCCCCTAGGGTCTTGCTTTTGAGGTCTTGGTACCTGTGACATTGGAAAAGTTAAGATGAGATTGTAAGTTCTTGTGAAGTGGATGAAATGAAATAGAAATCACAGCAGAGCTCTCTAGACCTAGATTTTAAGGACATTCAGTCAAGCGCTACTCACACACATTTCAGAGTGGGACAATTAGTGGGTCTATGACAGGGTTACTTTTGGAAGGAGGTGGTTGTTGGGCTTTTTCCTCTGAAAAAAGCCCAAGTGATCAGCAACGTAATAAATGTATCTCTAAGGAATATCTTAGAGTCCTTCAATGTCTAGTACTTTCTGAGGGCTGGGTCCTAAATTTACCATAAGGAGTGTCAAAACACATCTATTAAAGCATATGATTCTATGATTCTATGATTCTATATCTGGCTTTAGGTTAGACTCACCAATGTGCACAGAAAATGCTGCACAAAATTTTCCTTTGGTTCTTGTGAGCAACCGAACCTCAGAAAATCCAACAATCAAGGGATTGCAAACTGTGGTGATAAAGGGTATAGGCTTTGACTTTGGTTGCACTTACAAAAGCAAAAGAGAGCTGGAAAACTGGCTGCCTTATTTTTTGTGGGGATTTATTTGTTTCTTTCATTAAAAGTAAAGTATCTCTGTAATTAAGAATGTAATCCCAGTTTGTGAATGATAATGTACAGAAAAGAGCTGCTGAGAAAGGATTTTAAAAGCTTCACTACTGCAAATCATTGCAATGTAAGACTTACTTTTACACAGATAATATATCCCCAAATGCCTTTGAAATTCTGCAGTAAGAATATAAAATGAAGGGTATGAGATATTGAAGCAAACTGCCTCTTAACTTCTCTATCAAGGCATCTCTACATCTTTATCATTTTAACTTGGAGAGTTAAAAATGCAAACAAAACCTTTAAGATCAACTGCAAGCACAGACAGACTGAGTTTAGGAAGAGTATTCTGTCTTGTCAAGCTCACCTTATCCTCATGGAAGAATAAACAGTTTAATTATTCTCATCTTTTGTTTGTTTTCTAATTGAATAATTTATTACTTTCAGGAAATTCAAATCAACATCAGATTTATAGCGTAAGGCTTCTGAAATACTGCTTTGGTTATAGAAATGTCAAAGCTGGCAGGTAAGCTGTCTTATTGCCTCAGGAGTCTTCTGCATTAGCAGAAATTATGGAAAAGGCCTTTAGAACTGAGTAAGTTTAACAATTTGTTTCTGTGTTACGCATGGTTAAAAACTCTGCTCTTTTACTGATATTTTAGCTCCATTTATTAGCCTACCGTTTGTAACGTGTGTGTTTGAATCAAATATACAAAGGATGGGATTGTAACTGTTCTGCTTTGCAGAATGTATTCTACTTCTAGGTTGGCCATTACAATTTTTTTTGAATGACTGTTAACATGATCTCCTCTGGTTGGTTACCAAATATGTACCCATGTTAAGCAGGAATGATTCTGAAATGGCTTCTACATAAGTTTTTGAGTGCTCAGAGTGTATCTATCTTATTTGCCACTGAATAAAGTCTGTCTTCTCTGCTGCATGGCAATGTGTGTTTCTGTTTTTCCTTTCACCAAAAATGCAAAGCAAGACCTAAACCATAATTATCTCAAACGTGCATTCAGAAATTCCATTTAACGCCCCATCTTATGATTTTGAGGAAGTTTACTCGCAGATTTGTAACTTCATTTCATGAGTCAAATTGATGATATTGGTTAGCATGCAGTATCTCTTCTAGCCATACTTGCATTGCTGCAATGCATTTTGTGTGTGTTGAAGGGACTGATTTTCTATGTTCAGCAAAAAAACTTGGACAAGAAGAAGTTTGGCAATTGATCTAAATCTCCCTGAAGTCACTGGAAAAAGGCAGCTGAAATCAACCATCACCCTAATAACCTATCATGACACAAAAAAAAAGAGCTTGACACAACTCATGATGTTCTTACATATAAGAAAGTCCCATTGACACAAAGTGTGACAGTGCATGGAAGTGGCTTTCCATTTGACAGGCTTTATCTCTACCTGTAGTGGGTGATGATGACTGTGTGTACACTGCACTACTCTCCTGGATGCCCTTTACAACCAGCAATGGGAAATGGGTGCTTTTAGGATTAGGTTCATCTGACTTCATTTGGAAGTTAATTTTTAAAAACCAAGCTTTGGAAAAGATCATTTATTTTCATAGTTCATACTGGAAGAATACTTTGGAAGTTGGTACCCATAGGGGGATGGCCAGAATATACTCCTGTTACTTCTCAAATATTTGCTGAAACAAAGTAGTGTTACATAGCAGGGATACAGAAGAATTACTGTACGATTATGGGAAGGTAGAAATTAAAGATAAGTCAGGAATATCAGAACTTATTCTTTCCCTTTCTTTCCTCATTTATATATATGCTGTTCTTAAAGAGTGTGAAGTTTTATAAGATAACAAGAAGAGGAACTAAAAATGAAAATAGCAGCTCATGTATATACCTCTCCTTAGAGCCTATATTGTAATTACGCAGTTTTAAAAAGTGAATGAAAATGTAATCCAATCCTTACATATAAAGATTATTCAAACTGGAAATTTTTGCCTTTCTCAAAGCAAGACCAAATATTGTTCAAAAAATAATTCAAAGGGGAAAACATATGAAAATCTTTAGTTTCATTGAACTGAGAAAAAACATTTGATTGATCCAAGTCACTTATCACTTCTGAAAACATTCAGAAATAAGTTATTATTCTGCATTTTTGGTGTGAAAATATTTTCTGTAGGGTAATGTGAAAATATTTCTCAGGCAAAATATCTTAACAGCCCAAGGTAAACAGGGACTTCTTACGATAGTTATGACATTAAGTGTTAATAGGCACTAAGAATGGGAATGTTATCAGTGCGTTTCACTCAGAAAACCACACACCAAAGCATCAATGATAATAATAACAAAAAGAAAATAAAAGCAAACAACTATAGAAAAGCACATGTAAAAAATAGGTTAAAAACAGGCAAACAAATTAAGATTAGCCATGGGGACTGGGGTGTTTAGAGGAAATTAAAACAAAAATAGAGTTTGTCATACATTTACACATATAGTAATGGAGGACAAGCTGATGAGAGAAGGCATAGAATAAACCATGGGACAGCATCCCAAAAGCCAGTACTTTCATGTGAAGATAAAATGCTGCAGTACTCTCTGTAAGTATATAAATGATTTTGAAACAAAGCATGAAAACAGAACTACTCGTGAGTATCTGGACATCACTGCAAAAGTAGTATAAATTATTTCTGAAGCCCTAAACCTCTGTTGCTGCAAACACAAACATGTGCAGCAGCAATTGTATATAAACAAATTGTTGCCTCTTTAAATAACAGGATTTGTGTGTTTATGGTTTTCTTGTGTTTCTCTGACACATCTAGACCAGAGTTTTCAGTCTAGGTGAGGAAGCAACATCTATGATATGTCCTAGCACTGATATGTTTCATGAGTCTTTATGTCACATTTAGACCCATGATAAGAAATCTCCCTAAATGTAACAAGAATGAAGGCTGCTTCTTTGCTTTAGCTT
>JASSUY010008407.1:0-12865 GCA_032466535.1 Forpus xanthops | reverse complement strand
GACTGCAAGTCATGGTGAAACTAAGCAAAGAGAAGAGTTAAAAGCAAGCTGTCCTTGGGCAGGCTGGAAAGTCCCCAGTAATTGCAGGATCCTGATAAAGGAGGGATGAACGGAGTTGAACACCTGTGGAACATCCCGAGAGCTAACCTTGGTAGAAGTTCCTGTTGCTGGCAAGATATGGATCCAAGAAGCGATGAGAAAGGACTATCCAATTAACAATTGGACTTATGCCCATGGACAGCGGCTGTTAGTCAGTGATAATTAAAAATTAGGGTGTAGACAACAAAGGTGTTTGTTACAGCGTATAAATACAGGTTTTTAACATAATAAATGGAGTTTGTTCTATCACTCGTATTGAGTCGACTAACTGCTCCACCACCACCCTCTGGACTCTTCATCACTACGGGTAACCCTCACACTACCTCAGGTAACCCTTATCCCCTGACAAACTGCAACAGGTAGCAAGCACAAATAGAAAATATTGGATTAAAAGTAAGTGTAGAATTATGTGGTTGGAATATATAATCAATATTAATGCACAGTCATACTCAGAATATTCATATATACAGGCTATTTCCTGGTTTAATGTTCTGAGCATTTTAATTACATAAAAATGCAGTTTTAATAAAAAAGACATCTTAGACCTTTATTTTCTTCTTTCAATTTCAGACAACTGTGCCTATTCATTGCATAATATTTTTATCCATCTTTACATAAGGAATCTATTTCTTGCTCAGCTTCACTAAGAAAAAAAAAAAAAAAACAGGAAAATCCCTACAGCACAGACTGTAATACAAGAAGGTGAAATATGGAAGCCAAAATAGGAAATATGACTGGAATAGCTTTAATATGCACCCTAAATCATAAGTAGTAATGATCCTGCAAGAGGGAAAATTTCTTGAATTTATATACTGTGGTTTGAAATGAGATTATTGATGTTTCAAATGCCACTAGACAGAATTAAACCTAAACTCTTTTCTGAAAAAGCAGGTTTGGATCCAAGATCAACAATGTTTTCATCTTGTTGTAAGTTCTTTAACAGGAATATTGCATGAGCTTTCATCACTAGGGTGTCCAATGTATTTTAAGAAGTTAAGCTGAAAGTAGTATGATACTGTAATAGCAAGATTCCTTTTCAGGTGGAGGAAGTACAATACCGGGGCTTCATAGTAAGGATTACCTTAAAGTAATCAACTGTTGAAGGACTGCTTCTTCACACACAGTATAGACCGATTCTTGTAATTTCTGCAGCTGGCTTTTTCTAGCAGATTTTTCTATATAAAGAATGATGAAATCCCTGAGATATATCCCTAAATGCATATTTTCCCAGTGGGATGCGAGAGCTATTTCTATAGACATTGTTGTTAATATTGAGGAGCAATAAAGGCTCTATGGTGATTAACACTTTATTATATCTATTTATAGCACGGGTCTCCTGACATAATGGAAATCTTGCTAAATTGTGCTTTGTGTGAGAATGTGCTGGGTTTGAAGCCAAGCAAAACTCATCAAGCCTGATGTGTTCTTCTGACCTCCTCAGGTCATGGCACTATGAAGTGCTTTTTGGTGACAGTGTAATAAGCTTGAGTATGTATATAGTAGAAAGAAATCTTATTATTTGTAACATTATGCAGTTAGGCAGGATTCAGCATCTTTAACCTTTCAAGTGTTTTCCTGAGGATTCTCCACGAAACTTTGTGAATGGAATGATTTTCATAAAGTGCCAGGCAAATTAATTTCTTAATTGGGCAACAACTCAAATTGTGCTCCACCACCCCTTGTTTTCCAGGTGGCAGGAGGCACTAGAGATATGTTTGTTAATAGTCAGGTTTGACTGATACTCTGTGAAAGGAGGTGGTGTCTTGGTTGACAGTTATCGTATTTGATGTTGTCGCTGGTGTTTACTAGTCGTCTGTTTTCCATCCTATATCCACTCTAGCGGCAATCTGCAGCTTTTTCATGTGTTTCTCTGACGTACCTGCTTTACTTAGTTCAGTTTCAGTTCAACTAACAGAATTCAGTTTCTTTATTCTTTTTTTGCCAAAAAGTGCTAACTCTCTAGCTCATACACTCTGGCAGAACACAAGGATATTTGATACTGGCATGGCACAGGATTATATTGCTGGTGTATTTGTCTATTCAGTTATTATATCAGTGATGTTTCAGAATTATTTGTGGTTTCTTTCTTGGATGAAATTTGAAAGATAATCACTTACATTTATTAGCAAAAACATGATGAGTTTAGTGAAGGTGATTGCAAGAATCTAAAAATGATCACATCACTGCCATATTGCCTTCTTTTAATAATACTCAAGACAATATTATAATGGATTAGTTTAAAGAGTTGAAGTTGGTTTATAATGTTTCTAAAATGAACCTCAAATTGAACAATTGATCTAGTGTACACTGCACAGAGGTTTTGTAAGGGCAGTGTTACAGTATTTCTGGTGTAGTAATTTCTATGTCACTTTCTACATTTGGCTCAATGCTTTGAGGCAAAGCCAGCAGCAGTGATTCAACTAATGGAAATCTTTGAAAAGTTGGTCATGATTGTACTTTTTCTGTCATCTTGCTTCATTAACTGAAGTAACACAGGAACAACTGTGAAAATGCAGCTGTTGCTACCCTTAAGATGGTGTAAAATACTTTCTTCAAGATTATGGTACAGTGGCAGAACAGAGCAAGATCCCTCTGACCACCCTGAACAGATTTTCAATGCCTTTAGCATGCTTTCAGAATCTGTAACTGGTAAGAAGTGCCTGCAGGAAGCACCTCAACAGGAATGCAACATACTGGCATACCTGTGGTGTGATGAATTTTGACATTGGAGACATTCTGTTGTGTGAAGATGGGGAAATAGTTTTCTGTTGTAGTGACTATTGAGAGTTCTGATTTACATTTTGCTTTGTGCCCTCAGCAGAGATGGGAAAACTAACTTATGAGCTGCTGAGAAAACAAATCTTGCCCAGTTAACTCGTTTTGCTTTTGTGGTGGTTTTTTCTTGTATTGTTCAGGCTTTTGCTTATTTCTTTTGCTTTGTTTTACTTTGCTTTTTAAATACAATAGGCTAAAAATCCCTGTAAAAATTAGTAGAAGGAAAGGTAAGGGACATATAAGGGCCCTGCTGATTTCCATGCTGTTCTAACAACACTTTCAGCTTGTCTGTTGACGCATAATGTGTCCAGTTCAGCTGAGAAAGCTCGTGCCAAATACAGAAAACATCTGTTCTCTGGGAAGTCATTTTGTACAAATATAGTACAGATGATTAATCTAATGTCTTTGGCGTGTCCCAGTTTTTGATAGAGAAGATAGTAAAAGAGCCAAGTCATCTTAAGTTTCTTCTTAGTGCATTTACTGAGCTTTGTCTTGCTTCTGAGAAAATCCTGCACGTTGGCACCCTCTTGGCTTTAATACACTGAAGCTGAGTTTACCAACTGCTGTCTCTTGTGAAAAAGTTTTTGGACATCAAAGATGTGACAGCCTTGATACTTCTCACCTACAGATGGTATATGATGCTTGGGGAAATACATAAACTGTGATGAGAAAGGACTCGGTTTTCTGCATTCTTTCCTTATTAAATAATCAGAGTTAAATTTATTCCAAATGTAAGCTATGCCTACATTTGGATTTCCTTATAATCAAGCAAAACAGTCAGTATATAAAGCAGCATATTACTGTCATCTGAGCAAGACGTTGACAAAGCTGCAAATAAAGAAAGTTCACTTTGATGAATGACTTCCGTCCAGGGTTTAGAAGTACAAGGAAGAATGAAGGAAAAAAAAAATGGTATAAGCAGAGATATTTTTTGCCTCTTTCTGTTAAGGGGTGATACTTTTGGCTGGATTTAAGGTTGCTATTTTATAGACTCTGTGCGTTATTTCAGTCTGCAATTTTGAGGGTGAATTTTGGAATACTTTACTCGATGTGTGTTATTTCAGTTCATGATTTCAAGAGTGAATTTCAGAATACTTTACTCAACCTCAGGAGACTCTAGCCACTGAAACCATGGCCGTTGTAATATTTTTGGCCATAATATATGAATAATAGAATTGGGGCCATACTGTGGCAAAGGAAATGATAGACGTTGACACTTAAAAATTGCCACATTGGAATAATAACATTTGTCATGCTTTGTAGATAGGAGTTTTTAATGTCCTGCTCTAAATGGAATAAGCTGTGACATCTTTTTCTGTTTTTTCCAACTTGCTTTCCAGTATCTTCAAAATTTTGTTCTCATTTTTAGGTAATAAATTGATTTTCCATTTAATTATGATATGGTGACGTACAGTGGTTGGGAAATACTGTGATATTTTGGGTAGGAGAATGAATTGATGGCAAAGGGATTTATGTATATAGCATATCTTTTTCTGATTTTGGACACTGCCCTTGTCACCACAGCCAGTCCCTTAGAGTATTGATTGAACTAATGAAGAACTTACCCCTTTTGGTTTTGCTTCTTTAATTATAAGGTACATATTTGAATATTGTTTTAAAGTTGCATAGTTATTTCATTCTAAAAGCAATAAAAAAATAACATGGAGGTCTTGTTTCATTTGGGAAGGACTCAAGGTTCCAAGGCCATTCTTTACTGCTCTAAATTTTGTTCATGCTGAAATAATAGAAAAATGTCCTGAAAGAACAAGTAGCAGCCTTAAGAAAGATGAAAGATCAGCCCAAAGTGGAATGTCTGACTGCTGAGACTTGTCAACTCACCACCTAATGGCCAGCTTCCTTTAACTCTGCTGGCTTTATAGTAGCTAGTTTGCATCCCAGACAGGGTTGTCCTATACTCTTTTGATATAGTGTAATGTGGTTCCGGCAGTGGTCAGACTTCTTGAGTCTTAAAGACCTCAGTGACTTTAACCTTTGAGAGACTTGCAGGTTAACCTGGGCAGTGATAGTGGAGTTTTTCCCTTTTCACATGCATAAGTTGCTTTATGTACTGTGTTTGTGTACAAGTTCTTGTGCACTGATTTGGAGACAGTGTTAAAACAACTTATCAGTTCATTCATAAATTGTTAACTGCATCGATTTTAATGAGAGCAAATGAGGTATGATCAATAGATATGGAGAGTATGTTTATTGGAGAATGCAGAAATGTTCATACAATTAAGCACTGTAAATTAAAAGATTGGACTAATTCAGCCTCCTCAATTACTGGTTCACCAAATAATGGTGAACTTCCATAAACTATTAATGTTTACTTGCTACACCTTGGAGTGTTTAAATCTCATTTCATAGGGAGCAGGCAACCCCCTGCCAGGGACATGCCTGCATTTTGCCTCTTGTTCATAGCAGTGGGGAGTTAGGAAGTGTGTGCCCTCTGGACACAGCTGGATCCCACGACTGACAGTGGGGCACAGCTGGATCCCGTGGCCACCGGTGAGGTGCTTCTGGGAAAACCTATTTAAAGAAAGTCAGAGCATGCTGGTCAGGTAGAGGAGAGGAAGGGGGGAAAAAACCAAAGCTGCCAAACAAGGCAACAGAGGGAACCTCGAGGGGGGAGTACAAGGCCGGAATGTGTGCCAACACAGGGGAAAAGAATAAGATGGAAGGAGTGACAAACTGCTACATATATCCTATGTGGTTGAATCTCACATGTTTATTGAAAAGTATTTCAAGTGGAAGAACAAACAAATAATACGATCTGTTTCTGCCTTTGTTACTTAATGCTTTCTGTGCTTGTTTGGGGAAACAGGAAACAACTGCTTCCTATTAATTTCTTCTATTCCACTAGTAATGCATATGTCTAATGTAAGAACCTTCAGTGCCTGTTTCCCATGCTGAAAAGTTTTGACTCTTCTGCCACCTCGCTTTTGTTCAGTTTGGGGTGTGGGGTAGGGATGGGAACTGTGCACAGTTGTGTCAGTTACATGCTGGCTTTATACAGTAGCACAGTCATGTTCTTTGTTTTGTTTGCTCTTTCCTTTGTAACGATTTTGGTTTTCAACCTTTTTTTTTTTTTTTTTTCTGATTTGTGTAACTAGGTCATCAGCACATTTTATTGCATTGCTGTTTGCTTACTTTTGTCACAAACTGATGTATGTGCATTTTGAGCAGTGCAAGCTGAAGGACAGGTAGATGCATATGGTAAATTGATTGCTTTCTTTCCCTGTAAAAAATACAGCCAACCCATGTTGCTCCTATTTGCAGGCTTTTTTGCTTCTACTTTGAAGAGACACATATCTCGATATTTAAATTGGGGGAAATAAGATGGACAGACTTTTGCAGGTAACATTCACTAAACAGGTAAAAACAGATATTGAAGTATTAAATATTTTCACTTGATATCAATAGTGTTCAGCTTTACCTTACATATTTAAATTCTTAATCCATTTAGTGCAATTCCCATTTGTAATGTTTCTTGCATTCTGCTTTAATTCAGTATTCCTTTTAGTCGTTCAAAATAGGCAAGGTAAAAACTTAGTAGTAAAAGTGCTGTTTTTAAAAAGACACTTTGGAAGTTCATGTGGGTGTTGTCTATTTGGGGATTAGTATTTCTGAGCCCTCTGAGGGGAGACAGTGTTTGTGGAAGTTGTGAATGCAGTGTACTCTGTCAGTGAGGGTGGGGTCTGTGAGGCACATTGCACGTGCCTCTGGGAATTGGTGATTTTTCCTCTCGTAGTAGTAGTTCTTTGAGAAATTGCACATCATACTGACTGTGAACCAAGGTGCTGCCTGAAGAGTGATGATTGCAGAGTTAAAGTAGTGCTTAGCTGGTGGAACATGATTGGGATGTTGTTCTCAGCTGGGTTTGTGTGATCTGTTTTAAACTGTGAAAGGTGTTTCTCAAAACACCTTTTGAAAGGTCCCTATATATTCCTAGAATCCTAATAAATAGTTTAAGTAACTCATAAGAATGTTCAGATTTGACATATTATGATTTTAGTAATTCTCTCAAGACCCGTACCAATTCTACTTCCCTGCTCTCTGGCTAGAAGACTTCACTCTAGTTCACAGAACAGATAAAGAGGCTTTGACTACCAAATATTAACCACTTACACAGCTGCCAATTGCTTTTTGTTGTTGTAAATCACTTAAACACATTATCAACTTAGAAACAAAAGTGAATTTCTAAGTGAAGGGCTGTAGTGGTTTTAAGAGTCCTTTACATCAGACCACAGAGCAACACAAGTCTTGCACCTGCTCCAGAAAGAAACACCTGAAAATCATAGAATCATAGAATAGTTAGGGTTAGAAAGGACCTTAAGATCATCTAGTTACAACCCCCTTGCTATGGACAGGGACACCTCACACTAAACCATGCCACCCAAGGCTATGTCCAACCCGGCCTTGAACACTGCCAGTGATGGAGCATTCTGAACTTTTGTTCCTTTTCTTTTTCTCCTAATGAATCTGTCCCAGTCCTAGACAGAGCCAAGTCAGACAAAAATGCCAGCTATTTGTATGAGTTATGGATGTTTCAATAAAAATAAGTAATAAAATAATTGTAACAGAAAGCTTGAAAGCAGAAATGGAGGTGTAGGCATATTCCCTTAAATAAAAACTCACCCTGTCCTGCCATATCTTTAAGGAAGTGACTTTAAATGGTGTACCTTTGCCTTTGATCTGGGCCTGGCTTCAGACTTGTTTTCTTTTGCTGAGGTCATATTTATTTAAAAGACAGGTGGGCTAGGAATACTTTTGGACTGCTGAAACATTTTAGTAATGGAAAAAGTATAAATCATTGAAAAATTGCTCAGTCTAATTCAGCAGAATGTAACATAAACTCGTATTCTGCAAGTAAAAATGCTGTCTGCATTATGACATTTTGGAATAAGAGGTATAGGAAATATCTGAGTCTGCCAGAGGAGAAAAAAAATTATTTTCATATATTCTTATTTAGTTGAACACCTGAAAGAAAGACAGAGAAAAAGATTCAGTAAGCATAAAAATCTAAAATAATTAACTGAAGAAAAAGGCAGTTGTGCATTATGTAGAAAATGAACAATGACAATTGGATCTGAATGAGCTTTGAAGCATCTCTGCTTGCCTCAGGCTGAGTAAACCGCCACGCAATTGTCCAAGCATAGCAGGCTTGGTAACTACTAGAGTTACCAAGAGTTTCAACTAGAGCTGAAAGGGGGAAGTAAATGATGAGACTTTTACTCTGGAAAGTGCTTGGTCTTTGCCAAAAAGTTCTTTCTTTTCCCATGTGGAAGTTGGATAACAATGGAATTATGTTGTCAGCCTTATAATTTCTGAATCGTGGGTTTATTCTAGCAAGTGACCCTTATTAGTTCAGGATTTAAGCTGTTGGTGCTGTCGGAAAATATTAAGGAAGATTTGTAGCTTTCTACTAACAACACTGGTGTAAAAAGTTTCTGGGTACTCTCCACTGTGATTTGTAGGCCATGCCAGTTGCTGCAGCAGTGATGAGGAAAAACAGCTGAGATCCTACTGTCTGTATTTAAAGAAAGAATAGCTATGTGCAGTTAGATGCAATTAGCATTAATAATTCAAATTAAATAATTCAAACAATATTCTTGTCATCAAATTGTTGTTTATATCTAGATGTGTGTGCCTGTGTTTTATTACATGTGGTTACTGCAGACAAACTGTTGAAAGTTGAGACAAGCTAAAAGGAGAGAATCCTTATTGATGCAAGCCTAGAACTGGACAGAAATCAATTTCTCTATGAAAGTGGTTATTGGCATACTTATTTTATACGCATGGATAAGTTAGTGTATTTATTTTGAAATTTTAATCACATGTCGTTCGTGAAGATGGTATCTTTGAAGACAAATGTAATTTTCTGAATAAGCATGTAAAATCTGTATGTTAAGTGGTGCCCATTTTCTTGTCAAATATGGTTGCCCCATGGTTTAATTTCTCCCTGAACATTTTGACTTTATATTGAGTACTGGGGCCAAAGAGCTCACCATTTCATTTTAGTTGTTTAGGCTGTTCCTACAGATAACTTTATGTGTGAAAACTTTCTTTAGTCAGAATGTATAATTCTCCTTCAAAACTAAATCCAGCACTCTGCTCTCTAGGATATGAACGTTTCAGTGCGGAAGTGGCACTGATTTACACAACTGCTGTTATCTCTACAAAGGGCAGAACAGAATTTTGGTGGTTTGAATTGATAAATATAGTTCCATTGCTGTGGACTTTTAATACGTTTTTTCTAATATCTCTTTAGATGAGCCACACTAGCAAATTTCACAGAGCAAAATACATTTCCACCTTACAAAACCAATGTAAATAGATAATAAAAATTGTTAATTTATTATAAACTGTTTATTTTCTGTCATACATATTACTTGAGAAGTATGAAAGCTGTAGAATTATTGGTTTTTTCAACTTAACAATCAGCATAAGAAACAAACCAACAGATCCCTAAGCTGAGTGGACAAAATGATACAAATTGTCTTCTGTGAATCTGCTTTACTCAGAGATCAGATAAATTTACTCACTTTACTTTAAAAGTGTTCTATGAAAACACATGCAGTGTTGCTGAACAGAAAATAAACATATTTTTTCATATTTTCTGTAGAGGCTGTCTCAGTATCTTACTAGTTATTTGTTTCTGAAGTGTTTGTAGTTACCAGCCTGAAAGTAAATTTTGAAGGAAGCAAAACTCCTTCATACCTGTGCTCACCCAAAAGGAGCCCAAGCTTCTGAGACAGAAATAGTAGACTCAGTGATCACTTCTATTTAAGGACACATAACTTCATCTTCCTTATTTTGCCAGTCTGTCCTCTGTGCAAATCTTCACATGGGTTAAGGTCCTTTAGAATGCCAGAACTGTAGTCACAGAATGCAGTGAAAATGTGTGCCCTTGTCAATGACTAGTTCCTTTTCAGCATTTTCTCTAAGGAATGCAGCTTTTTGTAGGCTTGAACTTGAACAGATTTTTTAATTATTCTTTTTTCATATGGGTGGGAAACTATTTGAATGTTACTCAGATGTTAATTAGTGAAATGGTTTTGTTTTGTTTTTTTTTTTCCATTTCAACATAATTTTTTTATTTTTTTTTTTTTTTTTTTTATTATAATGTATAATATTTGATAATATTTTTAGATATAATCTGGGTCAACTGCTTCAGTAGAAGCTGGCAAGAAGATGAGTTTGATGCTAGACTAAACAAGATTTTTTGACAGTCTGGTCAGATAAGCAAGCAGCCATGTCAGCAAAACAAAGCGAATTTTCTTATCCTCTGCCTTTCTATCAAGCTTCAGCAGTATTTTAGTCTGTGTAATGAAGATTATTTTGCTATTTGGACTTAAAAAGTGCTATCAGTGAAGCGCCTGCACCTTTCAAGCAGATAAGCATGGCCGGACTTTCCAGCTACATAATTACTTTTGTTGATTCTCCAACTACGTAATTACTTTTGTTGCTTCTTTTAGGATTCATTAAGATGGACATTATCAAATATTCTTCCCTTGATGTTAATCTGCTATGTAGAAAGGGGAGATGTGCCTGCTGTCTGTACACACTCTGTATGCGTGCCAACATGGTGATCCCCATCACAATCAGCAAGCAGGTCTCAAGGGTACTTAAAGGCCATTCAAAACCTTCAGAACTCTCAAATGATGCTGTAAACAGTCTGGTGGGGAGGCTGGGAGCATAACAGAATGTCTCCTTCAAGGGTTGACCAACCGAGGAGGAGAAAAAGATATGTCCCTCCACCAGTTTCTACTTGTCCTAAACCAGCCACTGTAGCCATGCCTCTAGCACAACTCAGCTCTTTCTTCTCTACCTGTTCCCGATTCCTATGTGTTTTCCACACTTCTTTAACATTCTCAAGTCCTGTTCTGTTGCCGGTGACAGCAACCTCTTCCTCCTTATCAATGACAGTTGGGGCAGACATTGAGAATGTTCCTCTTGGAAGTATTTGTTGTCTGCATTCCCTTTAGTAAGTGCCTAGGTCTTTTAAAAGTCTTGAATATTTGCCATTTGTTCTTTCTCTATGGTTACTTGGGGATAAAAATTCTCTGAATAAAATGCTAACAGCCATACCTGCTGTATACCTGTAGCTTAGTTTTCTTTCTAAACAAGTGCTCACTATTTAATCCCAAGAAGTGTGAGTTATTTTTCTACTGATTATTTTTTCTAATGATTATTTTTAACTGACGGATAGGTTTGTCCACAGAATTTGTTGTTGCTTTACAAGTGCATAACGTTTGATGTTCATACATTCTTTTCTTAGAATAGCTGCTAGTCTTTCTCTGCAGTACCAAGTTTCTGCCTACAAAAGCAGGTGTTGGTATTTAAAATGTTTGCCTTACAAAATTGCAGATGGTTGAAACACTCTGTAAACTTCATGCGGTTCATGACTTTCAATTGACGTTGTTCTTATGCGTGGATTTTAGAGCTACTGAGTACCAGTTTAGCATTAGAAAGATGTTTCAAAGCTTGGACTCATTTCAGTCGATGACAAAACCACTGTTCTCAAAGCTTGTCAATAGTGACTTGCAACACAGCAGCTGATGTCATAATGGGTGTGTATAAATGAGTAAATCTTTTCCTGGCAGTCTAGTATCCCTGTCTTGCTGCCTTTCTTTTCAGGTTTCCTCAAGATAGTTACTGCTTTTTATTTTTTGTTTTAAAATTTTCCCATCATTCTGATTCCTGTAAGGAGCCTGCGTAAAAGTCATATGTCTGTATAACCTCATATAAGTATTTCTGGCATTTGTCTAGCTTAGTCACAATATATACTGGATTTCAGGAATGCTATGCAGAAAATGGATAAACCATATCGCAGTTGTTATGTAGTCATATGGTCTCTAAGGCAAGAGGCTATTTCATCTTGTAGTCCTACCTTTTGTGTATTGCAAGCCATTTCCAATTTTGAGTAAAAGCCAAAAGCAGTGGTACAACTTATGTGATCTTTCTTGTCTGGAAACCAGTACTAATTGTGTTAAATTATGTTAGCAACGTAATTTAAATTTTCTAAAATTGCCTTAATGAAAGCTTTTTTGTGCCAAGGTCCTGTAGAGGTACTGTTTGAATTCTAAATCTTGTGGTTTTTTTCTTCTTTCTAAGGAAGGCTTAATCTCAGTGGAAGAGAATGGGGTTAGGGAACAATTAAACTGAATGGAAGTCCATGGAGCCTCACAGAATGAACCCAGCAAGCTGGCTGATGAAGATGAAAGACCACTCCTGCATATCTTTGAAAGGCTGTGGTGATCAGGAGGGGT
Organism: Forpus xanthops; assembly: GCA_032466535.1. Classification (NCBI taxonomy): domain Eukaryota; kingdom Metazoa; phylum Chordata; class Aves; order Psittaciformes; family Psittacidae; genus Forpus; species Forpus xanthops. The sequence continues at coordinate 719 of JASSUY010008407.1, read as the reverse complement.
TATTGATGATCAGGAGGAAGAAAGTGCCACTCCTGTCTTCAAGAAGGGCAAGAAGTACAATCTGGGGAGCAGAATTCTAGTTGGCTCCCTTTCAGTCCAAAAGAAGATAATGGAGGAAGTAATCTTGGAAATCATTTCCAGACTGTGAAGGACAAGGAGAATATTAGGAGTATGCAATGTGGATTTACAAAGGAGAAATCATGCTTAATCAACCTGATAGCCTTCTACAATGAGCTTAGTAGATGAGGGAAGAGTAGTGAATGCTTACTTCAATTTAAGTAAGGCTTTTGACACTGTCTCACATGAAATCCTCATAGACGACCTGACAAGGGCTAGATAAGTGTATAGTGAGGTGAACTGAAAACTGGCTGAACTGCTGTGAATTTTTATCATGTGGGCTTGAATCAGTCATAGCATCAGCTAGGTTAGGAAAAGACCTTTAAGATCATAGAATCATAGAATACTTAGGATTGGAAAGGACCTTAAGATCATCTATTTCCACCCTCCCTGCTATAGGCAGGGTCACCTCCCACTAAACCATGTCACCCAAGGCTATGTCCAACCTGGCCTTGATCACCGCTAGGGATGGGGCATTCACAGCTTCCCTGGGCAACCCATTCCAGTGCCTCACCACCCTTACACTAAAGAACTTCTTCCTCAGATCCAATCTAAACTTCCCCTCTTTAAGTTTGAACCCATTACCCCTTGTCCTCTCACTA
>JASSUY010008406.1:0-22547 GCA_032466535.1 Forpus xanthops | reverse complement strand
TTCCCCCCCCCCCCCCCCCTTAAATTGAAATTGAATTCTTGCTTTCAAGCCAGCCCGGTTTGGTAATAGTTTTGTTTAAGTTGAATAGACCAGACATGTTTGTTCCTGTTTGTATTTAGTAGATAGAAACAAAAAATGGAACAAAATAAAACAGTCTAACCTTTGTTAAGAGATATATAAAATTGAAGTCAAGACCAGAACTAGAGAGAGGCAGCTTAATACCTAAAGGTTTCAGAGCACTTGGTGAAAATATGTGCCATTATCACTGGGAGGTCATGCATTTGAAAGTCTCCCTCCAGCAGGGAGCTGAAATAGCTGCCTGTTTCCTGCAGGTTACCTACCTGCAGGTGAAGATTCGACTAGGGGCTTTACAAGTAGAAATTACATAGATACCTTAGCGAGAAAGCAGGGTCAGGGAGACAGTAACACGGGACTCGTCATCCGGAGCCCCCACTCCCTACCCAGTCGGGGCCGTCTGTCGGTGCGTCGGTCTGTTGGCCTGAGAGGGAGTCAGGGCCCGCACCACCATGGACAGCTCACCGGCCCCGCCGCAGCCCGCTGAACGGGGTCCAGGCTGGCCGGCTGAGCCGCCGCGGGGTGCCAGCCGCCGGCACGGCGGGGCTATGGATAGTAGGGACAGGCTTTATGGATTAATAACTGACTCTTCGCCCTCAAATCTGAAAATTATTCCTTTCGGTTGTCTACCGGATTCTAGGAACCAGACAGAAGATTTGGCACAGCTCTCTCCAGCTCCACACAGCCTCTTCGGCATTTCGCCGCCGCCCCCACCCACCCCCCCGCCCCGCTTTCTCGAGTGCATAAATTAAATGCATATTGTCTAAATAAACTTCGCAGGGTGTCAATAGCTGAACTTGGGGAACTCCAGCCGCCTCTAGGGTGGGAGAGGCAGCTCTGTACATCTACTCTATCATTGTTTAATAAAGGAGATTGTTGTGTGCAGATAGAGTGCCTCGAAACGTCTGGGTCTTGCTGATGGGGAGGCATAAAAAACTGTTTTCTCTTTCTTCTCGAATAATCTTTTCACCCAATTGGAAGATTACACCGTGTCAGACGTGGACTGAGTAGTTTCTCACCCCTGACAGCCCTGGGAGAGCACAGGGGAGGAAGGCAATCTTTGTGAGAACTGGGTAGAGCAACGCTCAGTGCTGTGGGCAAGAACGAGTACTTGCTGGAAAGCCTGCCTAAATCTGCAAGCAATCGCATTTGCTACTAGCTGCAGAACAGCCTTGCTCTCAAGACCACCCTGGGAGATTCGAGAAAAAAAAGGGGAAAAAACCAAAACACCCTATAATCCCCAAAAGAACAGCTGGGACTTTGCACTTCGCCTGCAGAGAGCTGTGCTCGCTGGCTTTGAACCCCACTGCATCACAGGGTTTGCGCGAGTCTCTGGGAATGCAGGGTCCTCGCAGGACAAGACCGGCAATCGCTGTGTTGCCGCTCCCTTCCCTTCCCAGCCAGCCTCACTCCAAAGCAGTCAGCACGCCTGTGTTTTTTTGCTGAACACCATTTTTTCCACCCTGGGAAGACTGAGGAGGTTGAACTCCCCGTCTGAACCGGAGCCCTGGACGAGTGCAACTGAGGTTATAGAAATCCGGGAGGGGAAATGACGAAAACGCTTTATTGTGAATAAAACAAGAGGGAGGAGGGAGAGGCGGAACTTCACAGAGGTGAAGGATGGGAAGTTTGCAGAGAAGAGGATTTAGCCTGGCTCTGGGCACAGGGCAAGGGAGTTAGTCATTAATTCCTTCTGGAACTCTGAGACTGCACTGGCACCTTCTCCCCAATTAGCTAAGCTTGTCCCACTTGTCGCCTCTTGTTTCAGGGGAAGGTTTTGCTCCTGGGGGGAGCCCGGTCACACACCCTCCCGCAGCCCCTGGCCCTATTCCCTGCTCGGGAATTACGTGCCAGACCTGGAACAGGGACTTATCTTCCTAGCCAAACTCCCAGGTCAGCTTCCTCTTAGGAAAGCTGAATTATGCCTGTTTATACGTATGGAAAAAAGAAGCAGAAGCCAATTGCGGCATCCTTCCAAACTCTCATTGTCTTTGAGGCGGGAAGACGGGAGAAAAAGAAAGCAGAAAACCTAAAATGATAAGGTTTGCCTTGTCGCGGCAGGCAGAGCTTGACCAGAAAGGCAAACACAGGGGTTTGCCTTCACCTCACTGCTCCCTCCTTGCTTCCCGGCTGGAAAAACAAGCAGCCGCCGCAAGCGCATTGCCTTGGCTGGGAGCCCTGCTGTAACCGAGACCCCAGCAGGTGAAACCAGAACAAAACTACGTCTTTTCCTCTTCTCCCAAATGCGGAGATAACCGTGCCTGGGGTGACCCATGCGAGGGGAGATGCTTCGGTGTACACGTGATTCCCGTCCCAAAACCTGCGCCAAAACATGTCTCCTCAGTCCTTCCCCTTGTCCAGCATCATCCTCTCCCCTCTCTCCCTTGGGTCAGGGGACACCCGGAGTAGCAGGAAAAAGCACTTGGGGCCGGCTGGGTGAGATGCTGCAGGTAGAGGGGGTCCGTCCCCGGGAGCCGCTTCCCTAGGTGTGCATCCCCCTCCCCAGGCTCCATCCTGCTTGGGAAAGACGGATTTCAAACACTGCAAAGGGTACTTTTCACGCTGTCCTGCCACGGAGGAGGGTTCAAGCTTGCGGTAAGCCTAGGTACCGGGAGGAGTTTGCTCACGGGTTAAGCATTTGTGTAGGTGGCAGGAGAAAAGTGCTGTGCCGGTTGCAGATGACAAAGAGTCTTTGGGGGGGGGGGGGGGAGGGAGGGGGAAGGAGAAGAGGAGGGGGGTGTGTGTGTGCTCACGGTATCATGTTGTGATAGTGTCCTAAACAGGTTTGGCGCAACTCAGTTCCTGCCATATTAGCAAAGCCATAGTTGGAATGTACCGGTTTTTTTTTTCCTCTCTCTCTCTTTTCCAAGCCCACTGAGGCAGAGATGAGGCAAACTCAGCCATAGGAAGGTGGTTAGTGATGTCACAAGTTTGGTCTTTTCAATAAATGCAATAAAGAAGGGTCTCCCTCACTATATATATTAGGAGAAGCTTCTGTTCTTCATAATAAAAAGAGCAGCAAGGGAGAAAAGCACCTGCTTTTAACACCCTTTATTTAGCACTAATACCTTGCAGGCAGAATAAAAACTGTAGGGCTGAATTTCTTTTGAAAAGTATTTTTTTCTTTTCTTTTCTTTTTTTAATTAATTTTACCTTTTTTTCTTTATTTCCTTTTTTTTTTTTTTCTTTTTCTTAAGCATAGAACATAGTTTTGGAAGTGATTACTGAGAAGATCAACCACTGTGGCCAGGGTGATCTCTGAGAGGCACAGAGAGCTGTAACTCAAGGAAAAGGTGAAGTAATAAATTATGAAGAACCTTCAGTATTCCAAGTTTAAAAAGGCTACTTATTTTTCCTGAGGCTGTAAAAGTTGGGGTGGTTTGTTGGTTCTTTTTATTATCTTTTATTATTATTAATTCTAGGGGAAAGGAAATTCTAAAAATATCTGATGGTCATTTTACTTTGAACATAAGCAATAGACTTATGAATGTGTGGGGGCTCTTTTCAGGGGATCTTACAATTATTTTTAAGTAGTCGAAAGGGCAATGTAAATCAGAGAAGCCTATTAGCCATACATTTTCATTTATAGCCTACCAGGTGTTCAGTGAATTTTTTTACAGCATAAACGATTTAATAACTTCAGCATGATTTCTATTCCAGCTCTCATGTAGTCGGTTTTATTTGCGGGTGCGGTATGAAATTTGGCTAAGGAGCTGGACTTTGAAATCGTGGCAGCAAGTGTCTTTTAATGTGAAGTAACCCGCAGGTAGAACAATGGTTTGCTCTGCGCCTAGACTTTTGCCAGAAAGCGATCCTTAGTACGGGGAGAGGATTAGAAAGAGCAATCAGCCGGCAGATCTCAGTGTTTTGACGCGGTTTGAAGGGTGTTGGGCAGGCATTTTGCCTTAAATCAGGTTGTCGGTGGCATAAGCCAGCGCCACCTCCTTTCCTGGGGGCAGCACCGGTGGCTGCGGGCAGATCTCCCAGGGCAGGTTTCAGTGGGGCGCGGAGCCCGGCGGAGGGTGCGCGACCGAGGACTGTTGAGTGTTGCCTGGATGCTACCGGGACGGAGCCGGCGGTTCCAGGTGCTAGCTGTTGCTCACCTGGGCACAGCCTGCGGAGTCCTTCCTCTGCAGCCAAACAGGTTGGCTTCAAAAGTGATTCCCTTTGGACCACCCCCTAAACCCCCTACCATGCTTTCCCCTGTACTTTACTTCGTAATTGCCGGGGGCACTTTCTTCCGCAAGCAGGTTGTGTAAAGGGGAGGATTGTGTTACCTTTGGTTTTTACCTAAGTGTTTTCCCGTGATGGAAGAATTCAGTCCCTCCGCGGGGGAGGGTGGTCAGGATCTGCAGGTGGGGCAGGGGGTCCCCGGCGGGTCCTCTGCCGCTGTCCGCCTCGCACGGCAGCGCAACCTGACACAGATACCTGCGATGCCCTGGCCGGATTGGAGGAAGGCGAAGTGGAAGGCGAAAGAGAGAGAGGAGGAGAAAACTTTCCACTAATTTACTTTTTTGGCCTGAAGCGCCGGTGTTCATAGACTGCGAGTCCTTCCCCCAGCCCTCCCCCTAGCCCCCCCCCCCCCCCCTTTACTAGCGTACAATTAGCATCATTAGGAATCAGCCCTCCAGCTAATAGGGGAACTGCGACCAACAACGGTAGGTGCGTGAAAGGAGCGGCGGCAACGATCCCAGGCTGGGGTTTTGGCCTTGATCTAAAACTGTCCCCACTCATGAGATCGCCCTCCGCACTGTGCTGCCGCAGGGGAGGTGGTGACCTGGAGGTAAACACTAAAACGGAGCTGTGGAGGCAGGGGGGAGACACACAGAAAGAGACAGGAGCTCGGCTGCAGAAGATGCGAAGCTCTTGGCCGGAGTCCTCAGTCTGCGAACTGCGCGCGCTGTCGGGTGACCCCCTTTCTTCGCTCCTTTTTGATTCCTGTCCTGGGAAGTGCTGATCTCTCGTCTCCTTTTTGGCTGTGGGTATCCCGGCTGGGCTCTCTCTCTCTCTCTCCGCACATGCTCCTAGGGCGCCATCTCTTTGCAAAACCCTCCGTCCTCCCGCAGGTCTCCCAGAGGCTGCTTCGGAGCGTGTGAACACCGCAGGCTCCAGCGCAGTCCAACCTGCGGAGCCAAGCATGCTTCCCAGCCCCCGAGCCTGTCCGGGCTGCCGCTCCTCCTAGACCTTTCGGGCTCTCCAGCTAGGCAGCGCTCTTTCCTTGAATTCCCTGTCCCCCGCTCACTTGTGGACCAAACTTTCCGGAAGCTGACTGAGGACGCGAACCTGACTTTTTTTTTTTTTAGCAGAGGTATACTTAAAGACAGATGTATTGATGCATCCCCCCCGACTCTCCGCCCCTGAATCTGCGTCCGTCTATGTGTATGTGTGTGTCCGTACGTGTGTTTGCAGGGCGGAGGGGAGCTGAGCTGACTTTGTAGAATCTTTCCTTATCTGCAAAGAGGGCTTCTCCTATAACATAAAGCCCCGAGACAGCGGCTTAGAGGACTAGAACTGCCAGAGCTCAAGGAGATAAATAGACAAACTCTCTAAACCAGTGTCAAAAAGGAGCTAGATGATTTTTTTAACTAATATTGAGAAAGATCTTGCCTCAGGGAAGCGAGACACAGAGAAGGAGGGAGGGAGGGAAGGAGGGAGGGAGAGGGAGATAGCAGGGAAGGGGGAGCGACGGAGAGAAGTTTGGAAGAAGTGAGCCGCAGCCGAGAACTCCGCAAGTTTGTTTTTCCTCCACAGCCTCAGAGCTGGTGGAGCCGAAAGCGGGGAGCGCTTGAGGACGGTGCTGGCGCCACGAACCCTCGGGACTGACCTCCCTCTCCTTGCAGGTTTTAAGACCCGGAGGATACAATGTTCACTAAACTCTTCCAGCAGTGGAGTTTCGCGGTGTTTCTGCTGAGTTACTCCGTGCCCTCTCACGGGAGATCAGTTGAGGGGATCAGCCGCAGACTGTGAGTTTCTCTTTGTCTTTTATTCCCTTTTTGGGGTGGCGGTGCGGGTGGGGAGGGGGCGTAGTGCCGCAGGCTTTGCAGCCCCAGCAGCGCTTTGCTGCGGAACGGCTCCGGATTACCTGCCCCAGGTAACCCAGGTGCTCCCTAGTGGCCTCTCGGCGGTAAGCAGAGAGCATTCCGGGCAGCGAAAGGGCGCTTTTCAGCTGGCTGGCCTTATAAAGCGTTTGGGAAGGAGACGATAGAGCTTTTGGGAAGGAGGTATTAGAGCTGAGGGTCTCTTTTTCCAAGGGGAGCAGCAAGGTAGCTATATGCTTGACCAGTATGTGCTGTTGCCCGTGCACCTTTCTGCACTCCGGGAGGGTCCTGGTTGGGAGAATCCTGTTTCATCAAAGTGCTGTGTTCTACACTAAATAACACATACTTTTTTGGCGCTGGCATGGAGCCAACATCGATAAGAGTAGAGGAGACGTGCGGTAGTGAGGGCTGTCATGAAAGTGAAGTGCGGAACAACTTCTTTGTATTTCTGCCACTGAATTAAGGGAAGAAAAAAATAAAAATTAAAAAAAAATCCAAAGGAAGTCCAGTTTCTTGGAGGCAGAAGCATATTTTTTTGATAAATGACAATGTAACCTAAGAAAGTCTGTTCAGGAAATGACCTCTTTGCTCCTTCCAAAATAATCAGCATGGTTTATACTAATACCCCTACACAAAGTGCAGAGGAGAAGCCACTGGGCTGGTGTAGGAGCATCTGTCTCACATATCTAACTCACTGGCTTTCACTGGACTTGCATCAGATTTTCTAAGGAAGAAACACCTCAGTCATACTGTGTGGAGGGCTATATTGTCGCTAAGTTCAAAAGGAAGTCAGGATGGGAAAAGAAGGTTGGAAAATCCAATCACAACTTATAGGGAAACATGACACAGCAAACGATTTCAGATTGGTTTCCTTGTAAATGTTTTATTGCATATATAAGGACAAGATCTTCAAATAGCACTTCCTCTGCCGTTTAAGCAACAAAGAAAATTCCCCAGGTGAAGTGACTATAGACACACCTAAGCTTTGGCACCAGGCAGACAGCTATTACAAATCTCCTACAGCAAATTGTGTAGAACATGTTATTGCTGATAGTGCTACAGTATATTCTTCCCAGTTCATTAATGCTGAGCTGTTTTGTACTCTTTCAAACTGTTGTTCAGCTATTTCTTTCATTTGCAACCATTTTCCTCTTTTTGAATAGAGAGAAAACAAATCTCAGTTTCAGAAATAAAAAATCTGCAGGACAGTTATCTGAAAATAACTGAAGTACAGTCAAATGCTGTTATTTTCTTGGCTAAGAAACTCTGACCTGGATCTGAGCCAAATTTGTATTTTAAAGACATTAGATTTACTAAGAAATACTCTCCCCAGGTTGTTTTTTTTTTTTATCTTTTGAAGCTGGTGTTTTCCTAACACTTGTTTTTAAAGGTCAGGATCAGAGGTCCTTCCAACATCCCCATTCCGTTCTGACAGGGGGAAGAAAAGTGGAAGCTAAGCAGTCAAAACGCATTTCTCAGCTCCCTCTTTGCTATGGCATGTAAAACACACACAAGAAACTAGTTAGCTGTCAGTCAGTGGCATTCATTTAGTTTTGTTTGTGGGTACAGCACAAACACAGCCACCACACTCAAACATGTGTCCTGTTTTAATATCACCACAAACCATTTCTAGAGTTAATGGTTAATAACTCACTTAAGCCTAGAGATATTTTTTTTCAGTCAAAGGCTTAAACCAGTAATGGATGAAAATACTGAAGCACATCATTAGACCCATGCAAAAATAATCAAAATGACGTAGGCCTGGTTCTACAGACTTTACTGAGGCAAATCTCCCATGGAAAGCAGCAGCAAATTGTCCCAAGAACAGATTGTACATATTATTTGTAATAGAAATGCTTTAGCTGCTAAAAAACTTCTGAAAAACCCAGTAATGCCTCAAAGTGAAATTAGACATTGTTATCAGCATGTCCAGACACTACAGCATCGTGTCCCCAGATCTGTTCAAAATATTTTTCCTAACACTGAGATAGGTTGAGCAGTTTTCACTCCCTCTGGAGCCAGTGGCAAGAGCACTCAGTCTTGCAAAATACAGAGCTGACTGAATCCTCTCTAGATATTTTGTTAAATTTATGATCAGCTGCAATGTGAATTCTCAAGGATAACGAGAGTTAAATTAGAGCAACTGTCTGAAACATACAGTTATTGCTTGAAGAATGTTGCTTCTCAAGTGAAGCTAGATATCTAAGGTAAAAAAATGGAGGTTTGTGCCTGAAAAGAACAGCTTATCTAGAAGTACATGAAGTCAGGATAGTCAGAGGTCATGGATTTCTGCTGTTTTCCACTTAATGAGGTATCAAGTCTCGTATGTGCATACTACTTAGATACAGCAATTAGTTTGGATGCTCTGGTCAAATAAAAACCAACATCCTTCTCTCAAAAGTGCCTACCACATGTTAGCTTAGCATTTACTGCATGTGGTTTGGGTACAGACTCCTTTTCCCTGAATGAGCGGTACCTTTTGCAGCAGGGTGGAAGGGACCTCTAGTGGGTCATCTTAACTCTGACAGCCTAAGACTTACGTATCATACCCAGGATGTGAATGCAATCATTTTATTTTTCATTGCCTTCCTACACTGAGTGTGTGGGTGAGGTACTGTTGATATCTCTACCATGAAGCACGACTTACATCAGCCTTCTCCTTGATTTACAAACATGGGAGTTGTTTGAATAATTGAGGCAAGAGGCAGAAGGTTAAAGAGATATGTATCTACCACACTTTCTTTGTTTTAAAGAGATTTTTTGATGTACAGCATACAAAGGAAATTGATAGGCAAAATGTAATCCTGGTTGAGTAATAAAAGTCACTTGAAATGTAATACTATGTAATGTTATACAATCATCTGGAATATGGCAGAATGTTATTTGGGGCCAGACTTGACGCTAAATATCATACAGACACTTAAAAAGAAACCCACCCCTTTTGGCACAGTAACCCCTCACATGTCAATCCCTGCATTATTTTGGAAAAGGATACTCCGTCAAGATGTAGGTCTTGTAATGCTCTTTGTCTTGTGTGTACTGGAACCAAATCTTTAGGTTTCAGCTCTGTAAAATGGAATAGCTTTTCAATCAGGAGTACTTTAATAACAGGCTTTAGAGATTCAAGATTTTTGTCACAGTGGGTAAATTGACCAAATACACATTACAGCATTAAGGCAGTTTTAGGTTGTCTGTTATAAAAGGAATTATCCTTGGTAGTTTACAAGAGGCAGTAGGAAAGCTTTGCTCATCACGTAAGATATACATACTGTTTTAGACTCAGTAAAGCACTGAGATTTTGTATGCTTTTTATAAACTAGAAGAGTAAAAGGAGAACTGCATTTCCCATGCAAATATCCTGGGAAAACAGATTACTGAAGCTAAGAATGCAACGTGAGCCACAATGCACAGCTTGACAAGAGCACAGAAGTATGCTACTCAGAGGAGTCCAAGGTGCTAGTTTTATTAGTACACTTGCAAATCAGACTGGCCTTAATGAGAAGACTGTTAGAGATGGCTATTGGAGAGCTTCAGGGAATGCACTGCACAAAAATTTTTCCTGGGGGAGATTTTTAGCTTGTGTTAATGGTCACAGCTGCACTAAAGAGGAAGAAACAATATAGGTTCAGTTCAGTATTAATTATCACATTGCTTTTTTGCTTAGGGACATTTTGTTGAAGGGCACAAAATATTTGCCCTAAAGCCTGAAGTCATCCAAAACTGATTTCGGGATGTTTAAAACAGAGACAGTGTTTGCTCACAAACTCAAGTATATCTAGGCCTGCTTTTTAGCAGATATTCCTACCCTATGATTTCATGCAAAATTAGCAGCCATCTTTCAATCTCATTGTGGGATGGGAGAAAGCTGCTGTTAGAATTTTACACTGAGTGAGAGAGATCTCATGTCACTTGAACCCCCCACTTGAACCCAATATTCAAAACGTGAAGCTCTGCAAAGGCAAAGAGTGACGGGAGTGCTCTTAAACCCATGCAACTTGAAGTTGCCAATTTCAGGTAACTTGCTGATCAAATCACAGTCTAAAGAATTTGGCTGAAGGGGCTGAGAAACGTAAGTTGCAGAACACTGTCAATCATTTAGCATGCTATCTTTGTTCATCACATTTTGCAACCTGGTAACGTAGCAAGATAATTAGAGATGGGACTGAAGGAAGAAATATTCACTCACAGTTAGGTGCCTTCTCCCATTTCACCCACGTGTAGAAACAACTTCTTATTCAGCTAACTGATCAAATCATTATATGACAGGCAAGGCTGTGAACTCATTTTCTTTGGCTGGTAATAATCCAGTCACATGGAATACCCTGATGCAATATGAGTGGATACATAGCCAATCTCTGCACACTGAACTAGGGCAATTGGAAGGATAAACTGTATTATAGTATTCATGGGAACATAGCTAAAATCTCAGCCTGCACTCTTTCCGTGGTTCACAGTGCAGCTGTGTGTCTATTCCACATCAAGGCAACAGCATGTATTTTATCATGGTTATTTATTATCCAGGTGCCACTTGTATCTTCTTTCCTCTGATGTTTCATACATTCTTTGCCAGTACAACATCTCTGAAAGACATAGCTAAACCATCACCCAAAGGCAAAAGTTAGTGAATCAAAAGGTCACAAACTCCAGAGACCTGCTCAAACAAACTAGGATGCTCTTGAAGAAGATCCAGCGAAGAGGGCTAGAATAAAAGAGAGTACAGCAGAGAAGAAAACTGTCCCCAAAAGTTCACGCTTAAAGGAATACTAGAAAGGCATCAAACCCCATAATTAGACAGAAGTGGCCAAGGAGTAAATTCAACAGGAGTGACTGAGGCTCTTCTCTGCTGATGCTCAGTCTGCCTCTCTGGATAGCTCATTATGGACTGAAGTGCCCATGTTTCAGGCACACAAATTCAAACATTTTTCCATTACGCTCCTGCAATTGCACTTATTTAAATTTAGAAATGAATTACACTTTTATGCATTTATTTATGTTTTTGAAGTACATGACTGAGCAGAGGAAAATTATTAGAATGATGCTATATAAACACTGCTTCCGGCTTCAGCACAAGTACTTGTTATTCACTGTCTTGCTTGACTGCATTGCTCCACTCTCTGACCCTTTGGTTTTCCTATCTCTGACAACTGCCTTCCTGCTTTTACTGCCTGAAGTGTGATATATTAAGACTTGTAATGCTTTCCTAGAACAGAACAGTGACTAATCCAGCTCCAGGTCCATTGCTGTATGACCAGTCAGCTGAGAATTATTACCCGCTTAGGTCTTTCCCTTCTCTGTAGGGGGCAGCTACTCTGAGAAGCAGGACTTGCTCCAGCAGTCTGACTTAACTTGATGTATCCAAGCTTGAGAGCTGGTATACAGTCACTCACAGTGTACCCACCACTGCCAGAAGAGAGAGGAGCTCTGCCAAATACTAGTCAATAACCAAATCCTAAAGGTTTTTCTCCCCATCTCTTCTCCTTCTTTAGCAAACGGGCTGTATCAGAGCACCAGCTATTGCATGACAAGGGCAAGTCAATCCAAGATTTACGGAGAAGAATATTTCTTCAAAATTTAATTGAAGGTGTCAACACTGCAGAGATCCGTGCAACTTCAGAGGTTTCACCTAACCCTAAGCCTGCTACCAACACAAAGAACTACCCTGTGCGATTTGGTAGTGAAGATGAGGGCAGATACCTAACTCAGGAGACAAACAAATCACAGACCTACAAAGAGCAGCCCATGAAGGTATCAGGGAAGAAAAAGAAAGCAAAGCCTGGAAAACGCAAGGAACAAGAGAAGAAAAAGAGACGAACCCGCTCAGCTTGGCTAAATTCTGGCATGTATGGAAGCATCGTGACTGAGAGCCCACTTTTGGACAACTCTGTTACTACACATAATCACAATTTAAGGTAATTCTGCTATATCTCTTGGGGGGAATATCACATATTTACTGAAATTGTTATCCTTTTGTGTGAGAGGCCAAGGCCTCACTCATAACTGGAGTAACAGCACACTGTTTTGCTCATAAGTGAGCAATGGCATTTCAAGCAGTGCACAGTCTCAAGGTGCTTTCTGAAGGTAAGTGCCATTCCCACTTTACATTTGTGACAAAGTCTTTCTTTCCTATGACAAACAATTCAAGTAAAACACTTACTGCCAAAATGAACCTTCTGAAGCTGAGTTAGTAGTAGGTAGAGTTATTTCTGCAAAAACCAAAGCACACCATAGCCATTAAATTTCCCTTTCCTGTTTTAATTTTAGTGTCTCTCACATCAGATCTTGGTCCCACACTTGGGCCTCAGCAGATTGAAAGACTTGAGTTTTATTTAAGGCTCTGCATCTATAAAATGGCGAAGTTTTCTTTCCTCCCTCTCAACGCCTCCCCTTTTTGGCAAATTTCCTACCCTTACTTTACAGTTTTTCATTTTACTGCTTAACCTTAGGGGAGAACACGAAAAATTTCCCTCTTAGTAGTATCTGCAAACAACGCAGACCAGCCTTTAACCATAAAATTTTCCCTGCCATTAGGACTTTTTAATTCAGCACCATCTTTTTGCCAGCTTGTGAAATGATTACATTACTGCTGAAAAATGTTGAGCATTGGTTTTGGAGAGAGACATGCTTCCCTCATGCATGGCAATGAAGGGTTTTTAGGGCAGTGGTGAGCTGAAGACTTCAGTCTAGGTGCCCCAAGTGATTGATCTGCTTGCAGTTGTCTCTGCTTGAATGGAAGTCTGCACACGTGCAGGCAAATCCAAGGAGTCTGTCCCTCAGTTCTCCTCAAATATTTGCATTTTCCCACCATTCTCTTTGTTCCTCCCCTTTGGCAGAATAGAGATGTAGAAAAGTGCCACTCACTCACAGTAAATCCCTTAGAAAGAGACACCAGCTGTGGGATTTACTAAAAAACCCCTACACTCATGGGTTAAGCATTACAGGCCACAGTTCGCAACATGCTCCATCACCTCAACTTCTTCTGGGATATACAGAAGTTACGAGCATTTGGGGTTAGTCATTCAGTGTCCTGGACCATAAATGTGTTAGCATGGCTGTAGCAGTTAATAGTGTAGTAAGAAGGGCTGGTTTGCCTCAGCACCTTAGGAGGCATGCTCCAGGTCTCTGGTCAGGAGACACGTGACTTTTCAATGGATGTTAAAAACCTGTGGTTGACAATAAATAACTTGTGTCTTCAGCACATAGAAATCTTTAATGTAGGAAAAAAAAGTTATTTCTTTTTTCTTACTACTCTGTCTTTGGTTTGGACACCACAGGTACAAGCCTGTTGATTTTCCTTGCCCAGCCTTTCTGTTTCAAGTGTATTTGGATGGCTGAAGATAGTCAGCTTTAACTTACTGAAATTATTTCTCAAGATGCAGTATTTCTCCAGGGCAAGAAACAGCTTCCTAAAGAGGACCTATATTTTAGATACTTAATTGAAGATGATTAAACAAAGAGAAGTCATAAACCAGGAAAATTTAATTCCTCCTTCACAATGCAGAGCATACATAATATGCTGGTTCAGCTCTTAAGAAACTGGCGAAAGATATAATTTCTACATTTAAATGAAAACGAGTCTCAGCTCCCAGATGTGTGCTTTAGATAGAGGTAAGCAAGTTGAAGGTAGCTGTCTCTGTGGCTGTTGGCAGAATGTGGGCAAGCACACTTTCATGGAGGCATGACCACATCTGAATGAGGTTGGCTCCTCAGCTGTACTGAGCTAAATCAGGAACTTCTACTCTATCTGCTGGTGGGGGGCAAGGAAGATGTGAGCAGACAGGGTTTCCATTTGCTACACCAGTAAAAACTGCTTTTGTAGCACCCCTAAGTCTAGCTGCAGCTTAGGAGAAGCATTGTTACTTTACGGTGAAGAAGTGGGTATTCCTAATGCAGCAGGATAAATAAGGAAGTGCTAAGACAAACCTTAAACACTTAAGCATGCTTTTCATTGTATCTTTGTGCTGCTATCCTACCCAACACACTGAATTAAAATCCTCATGCCAATTCCCTCCTCTCAGACTTGATCTCAAAAATTTGGGTTTAGGCCAGAAAAAAGACCAAAAATAATGTACTTTCTAGATCTTTTGACTTACTAAAGGAAATTTAAAAGAAGCCAGTCTTGCAAAACCTGGGGCCAAATCACAGAAGGCATCTTGCAAGTAGGGGTTAGTACGGAGCCCATTGTCAAGATGTGGCTTAGCTTAAATTCTAAAACAAAGCCTGAACTTCAAGCCAAATTGAAAATATCATCCTCTTACAGACAGATCTGTGTAGTGCAGACACACATATACAGACATGCTGTATGAATTATGTGCTATTATTGTGCACATTCTAATAAAGCCTGAATACACCCTAATATTACCAATTAATTACTTAGGAGCTTCATGCTAGTATTTCCATTCCAGGCACTTAAAAATTCTTTCTCAGGGACATTCCAGCTATATTCCCATTCCAATTCAATTAAGCTGTTCTTACCCAATTTCCTAAGAAACCTTTCAAATGAATAGACTCCCTAATGTTAAATGTAGTCTCAATGCACACATAAAAAAAAAAAAACAACCCTCAAACTTTCAAGGATTTGCATTTTTTTGTGTCACACCCACACACATCTGCCCACGGCTTTGGTGATCAGTCCAGCCACAGGGCAAATCCAGCTCCATCCTATACAGCTTTGTATTCCACCCTATAGCTGTTTCCCTGGGAACAAACATGCATTACAGAAATGTGCTGTTCACAGGGAAAGAAGGGAAAAATGCCCAACCCTTCAGCATTCCCTGTGGCACCACTAAGAAGTAACTTAAAATAATATTGTAGTACCAGTAATACACTAACAGAGTACAAGCTAGCTCTGCCTTTGTTCTCATGCCTTCACAATGAAGGAATGAGTAGAAATCCCTTACCAGGCTGCCAGTATCCCTTAGAAAACTCCCAAAGCTTTGGACTGTATACAGCTGACTCTTTCAACTTGGACTGAATGCAATGGCAGTCAGAGCTCAACACAAGGAGACGCTTCTTTCAGGTCTAAGCTCTTTGGCTTACAGAGGGAAACTTTGAGGATTCATAATCTTTTCATTCATTCAAGAGTTTAAAGAGATGTTGTCAGGGGTCTGGTCGCTTCAAATGAGCTGTCTTTATGTCTTTATGGCATGATTACTACATGCACTCATGGTTTTGTTTTTTGTTTTGTTTTTTTTTTTTTTTTTTCATTTAGCACTTATCATATTTATTATAGGTTGATGCAATTTTTCTACCTGTAGCACTCAGGAATCTTCTTGCATAAGGTTGTAATGAAAACTAAAACCCTTTCCTATTTCTCTGAGTGTACAATATAGTGTAATAGATGTCCTCAGTGTTGTAACAGACTGCAGGTCTCCATACTGCTACCTCAGTTGTATTAAAGCAAATCTAGTAGACGTCTTCAAAAGATGTCTAAAGCTGGCCCTGCGATTTCAAAAGTGTACCAGCAAGGCTCACTCATGGTATTCTGTAGCACTCTTGATATTAATATTTATGTCCATGCATTTGAAGTGGAAATTAATTTTTCTGTTTTTTTCTGTCCATTTTTTCTTTGCAGGAGGCGCTGACATTTTCAGCAAGAGATTTTGGGAAGACATATTGCAGTATTCTGTAATAGTGAACATATGGGAAGTATTAAAATATTTATTACCTGTAAATATTGTAAATGCTCAGAATAAAACCTTTCCCCCCCCCCATTGCTCTCTGAAACTGCACATTTGGTTATTGTGAATTTTCCCCTTTTTTTTCTTTTTTTTTTTTTTTTTTTTTGGCTAAGGCTAAGACAATTATTATTGTCACATTTACCATAATTTATTTTGTTGACTGGTGTATTTATTTTGTGAACGTATCTTGGTGCTGCTGACTTTCTATATTTTTGTAACATAATGCACTTTAGATATACATATCGAGTACATTGATAACTGACATAAAATGTTCCTGTTTTGTGGTTGACTTCAATGAATGCCTACATTCAATTGTTCAAATTTATTTTCCTTTGTGCATGTATAATAGCAATATTTTAAGATTTGTAAAGAATGTCTAATAAAATATAATCTAATTAAATCATGACTCAGAGGGAAAAATGTGTCCTTTAGGAATTTCAAGAGCAGGAACACTATTTTTTTCTTTACTACATTTGAAAATAATTTTAAATTTAATGTGCTTTCATTGGTTCAAACTCCCACATTTTCACATTAGCTTTTACTTAAAAATCACTCAGAGCATATTTTGTTCCAGTGCTCTATTTCAAGTCAGCTAAGTTGCTGAACAACCTGGGAGTACAGTCATATAGCTCAGACACTGTTGCAGGGAAGGTATGATTCCCAACATTTCCAGCCCCAGCCCTGCAAAGGCTGAAGTATTATGATCTCCAAATGAGAGTATGTGAAAGGCAGCCCCAGGGGATGCATCACTTACTACACTCTTGGAAGGTGCTCACATGTCACACCCTGTAGTCTTGCTCAAAAACAGACAGATGCTCAGTGTCCTTGGCTCCCATTAATTTTACTCAAAGATGTAAATATATACCACATGAGTAAAGTTTCAACTCTTTGTACTTTGGGATTACCTGAGGTTAATGTAAAGGGGGAGGGGGGAGGAGATAAAAAAGAGTAGTTGATGGGTGAATACATTAAAAAAAGAACAAATGTAAACCATAGTAGGTGATACAGATGTAGGTATTGTTGTACTACTTGAATAACTTTTCCCCTCTCCTACCACAAAGATGCTGCATATAGCTCTGTCTCTGAATACCAATTAATAACATTAATTTTGCTTCTGTCTTCTACCCATAGATAATTACAGTTAAGGGGGAGAGCACTTTAATTACTTTCTGGCCACTGGGTGAAGAAAACAACAGAAAAAAATGGTGATCAATCATTTCTTTAATGTCAACATACGCGTCCTGCTTCCTATCCCCTTTGCTACCACCCACACGTTAAATCACAGCAGCTGCTGTGGGGGCAACCTGAATAAAAGAGATTGTTTCACGGAGATAGCTACTTTCTAAAATCCTACTGAATTCCCTCTGTCTCCCTCTTTTAACACCAGCAACATCAGAAAAAAGCATGTGTGGAAAAAGAAATTACAAATCCTGGGAATTTTAAGATAGTTCTTGTAATTGTTCCTCCATTCTGTAGTTGCCAAGCTTTTCTCTTTTTTATTCTTCTTCCCTTTTTTTTAAGTGCCATCTTTTCCCATTGCCAAAGTACAGCCATCATATAATATAAACCAGATGTATTTCTGTTCTCTACCCAATCTTGCAGAAAGCTACCTCCAAGAAAGTACTAAATGTAAGAAAACTTGAGGAAATCTTACCCATTCTCACCCATACACTTCTCCAAAGTGTGACACTTAACATTTTATTATGTCCAGTTAATTACTACAGTCACAAAGCACATCCATATTGCTTCCTTTTCAGATGAAAATTATACATGATGAAACGTAGCAGAACTTCAGGGATACATTAAAGAAAAAAGGCATGGTTCCTGCACATTTTCAACTTGGCCTTCTTGCACATCCTGTCTATTTATAGTATCCAGCTAATGTTTGGATTTATACAACTGAAGTTAACTGCAATATATTCAGAAGATGATTTTGTATCTCGGGATTACCAGCATATTCCAGCTGGAGTTAAACCTAAAGCTTTGGTGGGTAGAGGCAATATATCTTCATCAGAAAGTATGATCCTCAGCAGAGAGGGGGCCCAAAGAGCATAAAACAAAGCCATAAACCAGAATGCTAAACCGTGGCTCTGTAAAACTGGCCACTTCATAAGCGAAGACCTGATTCTGAAGTGCCTCCATTCTCCTCTGTATCTTTACACTGACCATTAAGGACTTGCATTTTTTTGCTAGCTTATATATATAATGTTTGTGATTATTCTTCAATTTAAGTCAAAGTCCTGTTAATTTCAAAAATCTTTACACAGTCCTTCTTTATAAAAGCTTTCTATGGATCCTGTGGCTCACAGACTATGGTTTGAAAGTCACTGCTGCAGACTTGGATTTAACTCTGCAAAGCTGAATACAATTTTTTAGGGGATCTCAGCTTTGCAGGAAAATAAATCCTGAATAACTCTATTTCTGACAGAAACTACAGCAGTTTTGCCTTCCTAACTGTGGGAAGCTAAAATCTTCTAGGGATTTCAGTTTCTCAGACAGATCAGCCCAGATAATTGAACTTGTCTCAAAAACCCTGCAGTAATCAGGGTTTACCCTGATATTTTCTGATATATGTGATATCAAATGTAAAAGGAGGAAATAAAATGGAGTTAGATTCAAACTTTGCATTGTATGACCTCTTGGAAGACTTTCGTATTCATGTATGTCTGCCCACTTGATGTCCTACATGGTATACATGCACACCTAAACATGCCTAAAATGGACAGCATTATGGGTAAGGAGGCACTTCAGGAGTTTGGAAGTACCAGAAGTCAGGTTTCATCCTTTGCTCCCACATCAAAGTCAGAGCTAGGATTACACAATCAGATACCAGGGTTCTTCCTTCTGATACCTGTTTTCTCTTCCCTCTGTCTCCTTTCACCTCTGCTTCCGCATGCAAGCCTCATTCTTTCTCATCTGCTGAAATCAACATCCAGCTCTTGTCTTTCCATCCAACATCAAATGCCCTGTGCTCCCCTTGCCTTTTTCTGCTCCCACTGTTTTTGTCACCATCCATCTATTCACTCCTCCTTCCCTTTCCACATCCCAAGTTATTTCAGTTTTCTTTCTCCTGGTCCCCACCACCTCTAGCAACACTTCATCTTCCCTCCTCCTTAGCCAGCTAAACCCAGAACTCACCTCACCCATGTCAGCTTCCATCACCAGTCTCCTGGCATGGCAAGTCCTTCCTCCATCCACATCCAGGTTCACAGTCTCTGCTCTTGTGTCTTTCAAGCTCCTCATCCCAGCTTTTCTCCTGGCTGGTTGCACTTTCCCTCAGAAGCTGCACCATCTTACTCCTGCTCTCTCTACCTGCCTGTTGGCAGGAAAACCAATCA
The DNA here is from genome assembly GCA_032466535.1 of Forpus xanthops. NCBI lineage: Eukaryota > Metazoa > Chordata > Aves > Psittaciformes > Psittacidae > Forpus > Forpus xanthops. Next base: position 3,419 of record JASSUY010008406.1, on the reverse strand, counting down.
GAGCAGAGCAGGGAGGCTTCATTCTCACTCTGGCTTTACACCACCTAATCCCAGAGCCTTTTCCCAACCTCTTGGTTAAGCAGGCATTGTGGGGAAGGTCTGCTTTTGCCCTCATGGCCTCTGATCATAAGCCCGCTCAGACAGCAAGATCTGTGATCCTGGTGGAATATGGCGGCTGGAGAGGGGTGAGATACCTTTGGTTGTTTGGTAAGGGATGTGCACTGAAAGTCCAGCCATGCACAGGAGGACTTGGACCATAATCAGTGACGAAGGTTTCTGATGATAAGAGACTTCATTAAATTAGTGTGATATTTTGGAGGGTTACAGCATGGTCATGTGTTCTTCAAGGTCATAAAAGAGCATTCCCAATGCAGAAATGCATTTCCAAATTCCAATATTTTTCCCTTAGCCATAGACATGCTAGGGCTTCTCAGAAGAAATTCCAGAATATTTTTAACAGTGATAATAGAGCGGGCTTTCCTTGTTTTGCATTCTAAAATGGCATGACTATTTTGGCTGGATTTTTCTTACAGTTTACAAGGTTCTGGCTGGAGAGGTCAAAGATGAGTCAGAATTACAAAGGAATGAAGCCAGAGTGGCATGCTAGGAGATGGTGGACTACCTCAGAAGTGCACTGAACAGCTGTCCTACCTCTCTGATCCAGCTAACACAGTCAGAAACGTTGTTATTGCCCAGAATCTCCAAGGGGAACCTACATTTGGCATCCCACCACTTCTCTAGTTTTAAAATAGTCACCATGTTTACTACAGAACTTAACAGCTTTTAAGAGACATCAAATGATGACAGCTCTTCACAGCAGCTTCCCTGTGCTAGACCTCTGTAACAGACCTTTTCAGGCTCTGTGCACTTGGCAATGGTAGCTCACTAACAGTAGAGTTCCACTCACAGTGTTTGTTTCGTGGTCCTTTGCAAATACAGACATTCATTTGGAATTCAAGGCACACAAAAGAAGCCAATGTAGTTTACGCCTATACTATGAAATGACTGTGCTTTCAAAGAAGAGATTTCAGGCACAGGAACTATTTGGCTTAGGTTTAGATATTCACCATATCAACATGTGGACAACACTATTCCAATACAATGCACCTACAGTGTAGTAAGCATGCTTGTTCACTTATGAGTAAGTGCCCTTGATCTCCTGAGCCACCACAGAGAATTTGGCTCTCTTGCAGTAATTCAGAAAGTAGGGGAATGCTGGCTGTATTTAGTTACAGTTTTTTTGAGAGTTTGTAACATTTTATTATTTGGTCATAATTTAATGCAGAGAAAAGGTGCTGGAATAGTTTCTCTGGAGTCTGAAGATCTTTAAGTATAAAATAGATACAAGTAGAGAAAAAAAAAAAACAAACTACCTTTTAAGCACCCGCACCACGATACCTCCCATAATAAAATGGAAACCATCAGCATGAGGAGTCAGGCCACAGGAACAATGAATTAATTAAGAAGTATACATTTTGTGCTCTACTGAAACCACCACCAGTTTCTCCTAAGCAGTGAAAGAAGCACGTGTATTTGCCTCTGATTTTAACAACAGGAGCATTAGGACTCCTTGGAGAAGTAATTTCATTTCTTTACCCCAGTTATTATTCAAAATGGGGTCAGACTCACCCATTTTTTCTAAAATGTTTTGAACTCTACTGAAATCTTGGTGCAGAAAGGCAAAACATGATTGTATTGCCTACCTTCTTCTCCCCTCTCCCCTTGTTTTTTGTTAGTTTGTGGTTGCTTTTTCTTTCTCATTGTTGGTTGTCCCAGTTTTTTCACTAAGGTTATGAATACAGTCATCAGATAGTAAGTCATAGGTTTCAGTATTCACCCACGTAAAGATGACCATGCTTAAAGACAGTTTCTCATCACCCTTCCACCACGATGCCCCTCTAGACATTGACTTCAGTGGCAGTTATGCACACAGCTTCCCACACTATTTCTTGAATATATATCCCCTAGAGTCCTCCTTTTTAATTGGTTTCCTGGACTCTTCTCCTTACAAATAATTTTTTCCTATACTTAATGTCAACTAATTTACTGTGGAAAATTTCTATGATCTAACCCTCTCCATGCGTCTCCTTCTGAATGAGTTAGTGATCCAACAGAATGGCTTGCAATGCATATGCCATATGCCATCTTTTTCCAGTGGGTGGATCTTGTTCTCTGACAATGCTGCTGAGCATCCTCTGCACCTTACTGGATGTGTTGCTACACTAGAGTACATTTTGGACTTCGGAAAGCACGTTTAAGACTGTTCTATGTATTGTGGTCAAACTTCCTCTAAGGAAAACTTCAGAAAAATTGAAGACATATTTTCCCCAGTGGTGAGTTCTATGTATGCACTAATGAAAATCCTTCATTAACAAAAAGATATTTTAATGGCCTGTATTGCCATGACTATGCATGCATAAGCATGTCAGAGGCAGGAAGGATTTGTGTGGATTAATACCATTAGAACTACACTTTATGGGACTGAGATCACTCAAGCAGAAAATTAGGGCATAACAAAAGGAAAAAGTATCCCACCCTGTAACTTAAGTTTTCGAGTACGCATACAAATTTTCTATTTTGTCACTGAAGGAGTGAAGAAGACCTACTCTGATACTCTTTACCTGTGCTAAGGAATTTACTCTTGCCCTCTTTCAACCTCATAACTGAAAGGACATGGAAACACACAAGCACATCAGAGTAAATCATTGAATCCTTTTTCACGCTCAGTAGCCATGGAGGAAGGATGGGGAAGTGCTGAAGTCTCCGCACTGCCCGGAAGCTCCGCAGCCACCACCATTACCAGAAGTGACACAACAAGCTGTACAAGAAGGTTCACTTGGGCATGGAGCTGAAGGCCAATGCCTTCAGTGGCACATCACACACCAAGGACATCGTCCTGGAGAAAGTTGGGGTAGAAGCTAAACAGCCCAACTCTACCATCAGAGACTGTGTTAGAGTCCAGCTGATCAAGAACAGCAAAAAAATAACTGCTTTTGCTCCCAGAGATGGGTGTCTGAACTTCACTGAGAAGAACAATGAAGTTGTGATTGGTGGTTCCGGCTGGAAAGGTCATGCTATTGGTGACAATCCTGGAGATCGCTTCAAGGTTGTTAAAGTAGCCACTGTTCCTTTCTTGGCCTTGTACAAGGCCAAGAAGGACAGACCAAGATCGTAAATTTCAATTAATTTGCCAAGAAAGTCAGTGAAGATTTTGATTGGGGGAAAAAAAAAAAAAAAAGGAGAAAAGATTCAGAGCAGTTCTGCAGAGAAGGACTTGGGGGTATTAGTTGATGAGAAAATGAACAAGACCCAGCAGTATATGCTCATGGCCCAGAAAGCCAACTGGGCTGCATCAAAAGGAGTGTGACCAGCAGAATGAGGGAGGTGATCCTGCCCCTCTATTCTGCTCTCGTGAGACC
>JASSUY010008405.1:0-17566 GCA_032466535.1 Forpus xanthops | reverse complement strand
CCCCCCCCCCCCCCCCCCCCCCCCCCCCCCCCCCCCCCCCCCCCCCCCCCCCCCCCCCCCCCCCCCCCCCCCCAACTCAGTGCAGCTCCATTAAAAAGAATGGAGCCCTGCTTACTTACAGACTTGAAGATCTGGGCATTAGCCAGCAGCTCGTTGATTACCCTTGTTAACACCTTTTCTTCTGAGACAGGGCTGAGCTGGTCAGTGAACAGTGCATTCCCACCCTCTTTCCCCCAATTCCTCCCTTCCTCCAGGCTGGTATCTGGGTTACTAAAGTGTTGACCTCTCAGATCTCTAACGTTCTAAAAGCTTTTTTTCCTTTTTTTTTTTTTTTAAATTGGGTTAATATTCCCCAAGGTTAACGCAGTTTGCTAACAAAGGTCAAAGGAATAGGAGAGCTGGAGTAGTGGAAGAGGTGAGGTGGAGGTGGGGAGGGAGACACTGCCTCCTCTTGGCAGCAGAAGCTGTTCGGTCTGTTCTGCTTGTCTTTTCTAGTGGACGACTGAGCTCCTGGCCTTGTAAATCTCTTCCCAAATAGTCGTATGTGTGTATTCTTGTGTATTCATTATGCTTTTGCACAGCAGGGTGCTCACTATTCATTTTACTAGTAGATTAGCAGCAATCTTTACAGGAGAAGTCTGGGCAGGGTTTAGTTTTTCAGGATGGCTGTCCACTGAGAGTGGCAGGTGAGTCGTTTGGAAGAGAGACTCTTGCTGAGAGACCCAGAGTTTGCTGCCTGGATTACCAGGTCTCTGAGAGCTTCAACAGCCCAGCCTATCACTGCTCAACTCGACACTTCAACCACCTTTCTGTCAGTTAAAATTAACAGCTAAACGTTCGGTGAGCCACTTCCTCCTCCATATTTATGCGCATGGGGGGCATCTGCGTTTTAGCATGTAACATAAACTGATCTTTTTTAAGTATCTGGTATCACCTACTATTGTATGTCCTACTACATGGCTCCTTTCTTGGTACACGGCTTCCTATGACACCTCCTTTATTGTTTAAAGTAGCTCTGCCTAGCCATTAATCATAACTCACTTTGTTTCTGCATCACTTTGTCATAGTAGATCTTTTCTTACTCTGTTAATATTGAACATGTCATTTGCTCCATTGTCTTTCCTACTTCCAAAATTTTTCCTGTGTTCCTAGTGCCTATTCAAAACCCCAGGGGAGTCATTGGTCACTCCAAAGATAAGGTCACTCCAAACCCAACCTGCAGAGTTCTCAGTGAAAGCATGCCAGGATGACCTTGCCCTTGCCACTTTCCACTACAGCACAAGACTTCGTTTTACCACAGCAATGGAACTAGAATTAGAGGTATCTCAAGGGAAATTCAGTGCTAACGCCCGCAACTGGAAAAAAAAGAACAAATATCCCACAAACATTCCGACGAGGAATTGGCTCATCCAACTCAACAACTCCTTCATTTACACAACTCAGCTTTAAGCACCAAGTGCCACCTTAATGCCCTACAGCGGTGGAGTCCTCTATATGCATTTTTTTTTTCAGCTGTACCATGAGAGAGAGCTCTGTGGTTGACACTTTACGACGTGTGTTACAGTTACTGACTCAGCCATAAAACGGTATCAAACCTAGGAGCTTAATTAGTCATTTAATAACTAAGCTTAAACTAAATGCATGTTGAAATTGGAAGTACATTTGCATCAGCTGATATTACCAAGAATGCACACACAGAAGTTTACCTGCTGCAGGTGTATTTGCAAAACAGGCAGATGTCTTGGAAAATCGTTTGTTTGGATTTTTTTTTAACTGTAGTTAAACAGGAGCTAGTCCTTTGTTAAAGTATTAACTAAATATGTTTGAAGAACTACAGCTCCTTAAATCAATTACCCTGTTATGGAGAACTAAGAGAGAGTCCCTGTGCCTGCAGATTAGAAATGTGTGTCCCTGTGAACATTCACACTTCTTTCCCAGTCTGCCAGAAACGTTTCAGGAGTTTTAATCCCTACATAGATGGAAAACCAGAAAATTGCCATGGCTCTTCTTGGTTCCCTCTTCCCCCCCCCCCAGTTTTGCTTTCTTGTGTAAAGACAAAGAAATTAACAGAGTTATGAAATTCTTTGCTTTCTCCCTGAGGGAATAACCTGCCAGAAATAATAAGTGGCCTTAACTTCTCTTTAGGTGCATGTTGTTTCAATGGGTTTCTTGTCCGCTACTGTAAAACAAGAGAGGCTATAAATTCAAATACTGCTCTTTGTTGGATTTTTCTGGGTGTACCATGTAAACACAGCTGCATTTTCCTACCTCAGAATGGAACTGGACCTACAATTTTGACCTGCTATTCACATTCAAATAAAGTTACTGTTGTGGCACAGAAATTTAATGACAACTTACACAACTTTATTGTATGGCTTTTTCCTGATACTTGTGACTCTTTTTTTTTATTAACTGATGTGGTGGTTTAGCTTTGTTTTCCACTTGTAACACAAAGCAGCCATAAATCCAAACTACTCAGCCAGTTAGACCAGGTTTATAGTTACTCTGGTGCCAGCAAACAGGCCTGAAACAACTACAATGCATCAACTGTGGGGTTTGATGCAGGCGGATCCTACTTTTCTTATAAAAAGGAATTACACAAATATTACATTTGAAAATATTTTATTATGAATTTTTGAAAGGAAAATGATTTAATTCTTGTGCAGTTGTATTTAAATAATTATAAAAAACCCTGTGCCAAAACATTTGGCTTCTAATTGAAAGAAACTGTAATAACTCAAGTTAATTCTTTTTTTCAATTAGAAGCCAAATGTTTTGGATCAGAATGTAAAACAATTAACATTGATTCAGTGGAGCCAGATCTTCCCAAATGATCCTTTTGAAGAGCTGAATTTTTTGAATACCTGCATGAGATAACCAGCGATAAATCCTATCTGAGAAGAATTACCTTTTGTTTGCCTGAATAGTAAAGAGTTGGAGTTTTTCACTTTCAATCCTACTTCAGCTCCAGATTTGCTATATAACTTTGGGGAACTTTTTTCCATCTGCCTCTGTTTCCTGCTCTGTTAAAGGGAATTACTGGTATGCATTATCAGGAGGAGTATAGCTATTTTCACATGTAACCAAAGTTGTAAAACTGCTTACAGACTTGTTGATTAACCTGTTATATAAAAGGGTAACAATAAAGTGTCCTTTTTATATTTACCTGCAGCAAGGCAAGCTTTTATGGTCTGTTCCAGCATCAGGTATAAGTACTTGATTTTTATCAACAATTGGACATTGTTTTAATTCCATGATAAACTGTGCAGATGAAGACAGAAAACTGTAAATCACTGATGGGTTCAGGACAAAATACTGATCCAGTTCACTGGATCAGGCAAGCTATAAGCAAGTGAAAATGCAGTTCAGTTTCACCTGTTCATATTCTTCAGCGAGCCAGCAATTAACTCAGGAAAAAAATGTATTTTGTTTCGATTATGAGAAAGTGCTGTTTGCATATGCAAATGCAATATTTCATTTTCTATTATTTCACTTCTGAACAAGTACTCCTAATGAGGGGACTTTTGCAGTTCCTTAACATTCAGGAAGCTGTGCTATCCATAAAAGCAGCTAGATGTGTTGTCCGTAACGTTTCACAGGGCAACATTATGGTTGTGAGTAAGGCAAGATTTTACAGTTTGATTCTAATATGTTCAGTTATTTTTCTTGACATTTTTTTTTCTTCATTTTAACTGAAATGGTTCAGTGAAGCCCTGTTTGCACTACGAATGTATTTTGGAGTGTAGAAAAAAATTGTGATTTCTGAAATTATCTCTGAATCACAGTTACAACTATTCTACATCTTAGGATAAAAAGTATTAACCTGAAGTAGAACGTCACACTTCCGGTGCTCTTACTGCTTGCTATAATTTATTCATCAATGACTAATATATGTTCACATGTTTTTATCTTTGGTTTTTTTTTAATTAGGTCTGACCTCTCTTTGTTGGTTTATTCTGGTTCTGTGGTTACATTAATTCCTTCAGAATGAATTCCTTCAAGAATTGTGTTTGCTTGCCTTCTGCCTATGTAAAGAAGCCTTGTTTTTGAAGGCACAAATAAAACAAAGCCAAAATGGTTTTTGTCTTTAGAGAAGGTGTCATGAGAAAACAGACCCTTTCTGGTGAATAATGAGAACTGTGGAATTACTATTTTCATCTGAGAGGTGAAAGATTGATGCTTTAATTCTAGCTTACTTGCCAACACTTTGGCATTAAGCAAGTAAATTCTTGAGTTTACTTAGTTTAACTGCTCATTTACCAAACTTTTTCTCGTTAGTTCTGTAACTCCTTTGGGATCAAATCTCAACCACATTGAAACATGTCAAAGCTTCTATGAGGTTAAAAGAAGATAGCTGGAAATATTTTTTTCTCTGGCATTGGTTTGGCATAGGTCATCAAACTCCTGTACAACCACCCAGTGAGTAATTTTCAAAAGGTAATTCGAACTCATCCTGAGAAAGGAGTACCAGCTAGCTAATACAAGTTTTTGCTGGTGATGGACCTCTTAAATACTTTTGTGGTAACAACAGCAATAGTCCTCATAAAACAAATACCAGCTAGGGCTGGCATCTTCACTGCTGTTTTGTTTAAAGCTATTCAAAGTATAGGTACAATGAAAAACAGATTGCATGTGCACTGTAGAAAATGTCCTAGGGACATTAATATTTCCGTCTATATCCAAAGCTGACAAAGTCTATGCTTTAGCTCTTAACACTGTACCATTATCACTAATTGGCCAGTGGGGCCAGACTGTGGTTGGGTTGACCGTGGCTGGATGCCAGGTGCGCACCAAGCTGCTCTATCACTCCACTTCTCAGCAGGGCAGCAAGGTAGAAAATAAGATGGAAAAAAACTTCATGGATAAAGATAAAGGCAGTTTCATAAAGCAAAAGCAAAGGTCACACACATGAGCAAAGGAAAACAAATGATTTTTTGTCTAATTTCCATCAACAGGCAATCTCTTAACTACTTCCCATGAAGCAGGGCTTCAGTATATGTAGCGGTTGCTCCTGACAACAAATGTCATAAGTAATGAATGCTCCCTCTTCCTACCACTTTCTCTGAGTTTTTATTGCTGAGCAGACATCATATGGTACGGAATATCCCTTTGGTCAGTTTGGTCAGCTTTCCTGGCTATGTCCCAAGATCTTGTCCACCTCCAGTCTACTGGAGGAAAAGGATGTTGGAATGGCAGCGTTTATGCTGTGGGAGCACTGCTCAGCAGTAGCCAAAAAAACCTGTGTTATCAACACCCTTCTAGCTACCAATACAAATGGGTTTGCCTTCTCCCATGAGGGAGGAATACACACCACCTTCCCCAGCCACTTCCCCATGTTTACTAGAGGGACCTTATCTCCTCCCACAGTATGTAGGGGTTTTGCTCGGGGAGGACCGAGATGGTAAGCAGATCTTCTGGTGTTAACCAGCCAAGTGGCTTCTACTAACTTTATATCCCCATGCTTCCATGCTCCATTGCCCAATACTCTCAACACAGTCCATTATATGTCTCAGTCTTTCCAGAGGTTTGTGGCTGAGAGGGGTTGTGATACACACACTCAATGCCATAGACAGGCTTATAGAATTTGTTTGCAAAATGCTTATTATCCTGAGTCTGTCTGCACAGGTTTTGAAGAAAAAAAGCAGAATAGAGAACATAGATAGAAGTCAGGTAACAGAAGTGGATCAACTGATAGTTAACTTTATTAACATGTTGTGGCTCTACTAAGGGCTTTCTTTCCCCCTCTAGCATCATGAGAGATGTATGAATACTAGAACTGAAATAATAACATATGAATAAGTCACAGTAGCTAGACCACATTATTTTGGAAACCCATAAAGGCTTCAGGAATTGGTAAATATTTGAAGTACTTGGAAATCTAACTTCCCTGCCCTGCCCTGTTTTGTTTGTTTGTTTTTAAAGTATGAAGGAAGTATCTTTACAATAATTTCCTAATCAAAATTCAGGTTATTTTGAAGTTGTTTGCATGCAGCTATAGCTATTTGAAAGTTTAATTGCTTCCCATCAATCAGTATTTTCATGTACCATTTTTATATTGAAGATTTTAAAAGTAAGCAGTTATTTTGCTTTATTTTAACTCTTTCTGTAGTTTTACTAAACAAGACTTCAGATCACATACTTTTATTTTCCATGTAGGAAATAGGCATGAAAAATTAGGTTACTTGGTCCGTTTCCCATTAAAAAAAAAATCTTTCTGCAACAATATTCCATCTTCCCAGACTTTTTTCTACTATTTTGCTCATATGCCTGTTTATGCTAGACTAGATGTCCCTTCCTTCCAATCTTTTTCTATCATTCAAACTTTTTTGAAGTATTTTCAATCTTTCTATATTGTTAGGCCACTTTTCACATGATTCTGTTCAATTAGTCCTACTGCAAAGCATCCCCTCTCTAATAGCATTAATGTATTGCTCCAGCCTTCATAAAGCTTGTGTTACTACTTGCTGCAAAGCTGTCTATACAAAGATACAGGTACTGCAGTACCTGGGAATACATGGAATATTGCAAGACCATTTCCTTGAGGAGTAAAAGGATTGTCTGTGAGATAAAATACTCCTTATCTGGACTGGATTAATATTGGCACTTTTTTTTTTTCTTTTGCTGTTACATTGCTGTGTAATCCCATAGATAACAATTGTCTGGAGCAACTGTGTTGTAATTGTTCGGGGGGAGTCGTATTTCCATTTCCTGTTTTATTTTTAAAGTTTACTTCAAAACCATCCTCCCTTACTCAGATTTGGAGGGAAGCACATTGTAAATATCTGGTGATGGATGGGGGAGTGGGTCATTTTCATTTATTTTGCTCTTTTATTAATGATTCTGGTTTTAATTTCTGCTTGTGCTTATGTCCATGTGGCAAATGTTACCAACAATACAGTATGTGAAAACATTACCTTGTTGTATTTTCTCTCCTGTTGTTGCATCTTCAAGACAAAACAATCCCCTGCCCTGTTTCCAGTGAACTTAGTTCTACTAGACTACTCCAGCCTGATAAAGAGGATTTTCACATCTTGGAACACAGCAGGAATCCTGCAAGGTGCCTATTGTATGAAAACCAAGGAGTTAACCTCTTCTTAAATTGGCTGTGCTGAAGTGGGTGAGAGAGAGCATTCAAACTTCAGATTGTTATTTAGCAAGGTCTTCAGAAGTAATGCAAGAGTTGGGTGCTTTTGTGTCCTGCTGCTTCCTGAGCTCTCCAGGCTTATTCCTGGGGGTAGTGGCTTATCAAAATAGTGCCAGTACAGAAGCTGTGAGGGTCAATTGATAAACAGGTTAAGGTTCAGACCTTGAATATTAATTCAAAGGGTGGTGGGTTGGATAAGCCAATAATTTCTCAAAAAGCAGCTAAAACAGCTAAGCTGGAAACACTTGGGTGGGCTAGATAGCCTAAAGAGAGTTTTAATACATCTTCCCTAGGGCTTACAAATACGAAATAACCCTGTTAAAATTATTCTGCTGTTGTTCATACGTCTTGATACCAGCCAGAATTGTTAGAAAAGCCTGGTCAATACATAATCTTTTAACACTGGACTGAACTTAAGAACGGTGGGAATCCATGCAGAAAACATACTTCTGATATCTTTGAAGAGATTAGAGTTGGAACTCAGAGAGGATGTTACCCTGTAAGTGTTGGGAACTGTTAGATAACCTGAAGGCAAAGAATCCACAAAAGAGCCAGACCTTTAACAGCCAATTACATGCACCAAAAGGACACGTAATTACATGCACCATTACATGCACAAGAAGCTAGCCATTCAGGAGGGTGCCCTGTACTTTAGCAAGACACCACATGTTTGAGCCCTATCTGAGAAGACTTGGAATTTTTGCCTTAGATATGTTAAAGATGGCCACTTAGCCCAGATGCCCTTTAGTCATTTCATTCAGCACATTGATTGACTTTCAGACATTCAGAGTTAGTCGCTTATAAAAAGACTTCAAAGAGGCCACAAGGTATCCTGCATCCTGTTCACCCAAATTAGCTCAGTCCTGTGTATTTTGAATGGGACAAGTCTGTACTAATTAAAAATAAAAAAAAATATTAAAAAATAAAAAAGAAGCAGGAAACAGTATAAAGACACACCTCCTGTTCCATGAGAAAGAGATAATCCTGTTCTAAAGGTCTTACGGGCAATAGGGCTCTTTGCCTCGACTGTTACCTAGAAGGGACACCCACACTATCTGTCAAGCTCTAAATGGGGCAAGACCAGCAGGTTTTAGCTATGGTGACATTTCACACATTTGCATGTGAACAGGGAAGGCTAGTGCCACTGTTTCTATGTGGAGGCACTTCACTATCATCCTCAAAGAGCTCCCGGAAAGACCAGCAATAATTCTTAAACAGTTTCTTCAGATGCTCCCTTCTGGAGGAATAAAGCAGGCTCACAAAAATTATTTCAGTTGGCTGAGATTAGCCTGCTTGTCCTGTGAAAGATTTGTAATGCCAAGTCCCTGGAGGACACAAACACACAAATTAGCCTTTAGAGCCAGGGAGGACCTGTGGTGCAAGCCCAGTAAGTTAGGATTTTGTATCTGTCCATCTGCATCAGCAGACTGTCCTGATAAACCCAGCTGTAGGCTGTCCAGAGGTAAGTAAGTGGAAGGTGTAACCCATACCCAGCAGGCTGAGGATGTAGGGCGTTGTCTGCTCCTCTTGAGGCAGAGGAGGCCCTGTATGGACTATACTGCTGTGAAATGTAGTATAACCTAAAGTAGGGGTAGATTAACAGTGCAAGTACTTATTAACAGTATACTGTCTCTTGGTCTTTGACATTGTATGCAAGAACACGGTGATCCAGAAAGATTTGGTAATCCGAAGAGGAAAGCAACCTTGCAAAGCTCTGCAAAGGTCAGACCTGTACCTCCAAAACTGAATCCCCATCCCAGAAGCAAGAATTCTGTTTGCAGCTTGGAAATTTTCATACCCTGTTGTCCTGACAAGTGTCTAGTGTCCCAGTGCAGAAGGTGAGCAGTCCTGTGAAATACTGCTGAAACTGAGTGTCCTTTATTGTAGATGCTATTGTGCTCATAGATGTATACCCAAAGTTAAAACCACAAAGTGAAAGGCAGGTAGCCTGTCATTCTTGTTATGGGGTAACGTGGTCCATGCGGGCTTATGTCAGCTATGAGCGTAAAACTCTAATAAAACTCTGCCAGATAACTTGTGTCTTACTCAAGCCTTCAGAGCTTGGAGGCTGTTCATCTATTTTGGCAGTCTCTTTGAACTGCTCCGTTAGCACCTGCTCAGGACAGAACAAATTTCATTGTCCTGGGGTGCTGAATAAAATAACACATCAATTTCAGGGAAGAGCCCTGCTGACTCTGTGACACTTGCCTGCATCAAGTCCTCTGTTTGGCTTTGTCCCAGACCATCTGAACTGAAAGCATACAAGGGTGAAGTTAGGGAACAGGGCTTATTCAGGATGGTTTGAAAGATGGAACATAAAGAGTTCACCACAGGAAATCTTCCACATTCTCCAGAGACTGACTGATGGACAGATATCCTCCTGGGGAGGCAGCCAGGATCTACAGCCTTAAAGGAGCGGGCAGTTGGAACAGGCTTTTCACACCAGGGCTGCACCAACCTCAGAAAAAGAACAATGTAGAAACAACACTCATCTGACAAACTTGTAATGGAGTACTGCATGAAACTTTCTGCCACAAGATTACTTGAAAGACTTGTTTCAGTAAAACTGTGTGGGAAACAAGCAGAAAGACTGAAATTTTGTGTCACACGATAGATTATTTTCTGTGGGTTTTTTTTTTAAAGTACGTTAGCAAGTCTAAAGCTAGCATGTGGGGTTTTGTGCTTCAGAAACTGGTGCATATCTTACCTATTCTGCTAAACAAAAGTCAAGGTTACAGGACTTGCTTTTATATAGGTTTTTCTTAGACACTTTTGTCCAAAGTGTGAGATGCTAGGACATGTACCACTGGTGCCAGCACAGATTTTGTTCTTTAGTGTTTTTTAGTGTCATGCATCCCTTAGGAGAAACTAGAAGAACTCAGATCTAATGCAGCACTTCACACATTATAGTAGACCAAATCCTGTTCATGCCCCACCATGGACTGCCCCTGTCATTCAAGTTGAAATAATACATGTATAAATATTTATCCCTAAATATACTGCAATGTAAGTAGCATTCATTTATTTCTAGCTGAACTTAAAAGAGGCATGCCTGTGCTTTCCTACAGTAGTCTGTGGCAGAACATCAGCTCACATAGTCAGCTGTTCTCTTTTTGAAGACTGAGGAAGAAGAGGAAAAGACTTGACCTATTTGTATGCCTCCAGGTTTGACCAGTAGGTATCAGTGGGGCCACAGGCCGTCCTTTGTCCAGCTCTGCAGCTAACATAAGCATTAAGCCTCATGGTCAGCAGTTCTCTCAAGCCACTGAGAAACACTGGCATAATGTGCTATACATAGTTTGTAGGTTAAGACTTTCTCTGAATAACAAAGGGTCAAAAAGTGGGCTACAGAGGCTTTTTATTAAAAAAAAAGGGCAGGAATTTCTGTATGTTTGGGGCCTTCAGGGCCATGCAAGCAAGTGAACTGAAAAGGGGGTAACATAAATTGAGAAGTTACGGCCTTGGAAAAAATACTACATACTGTAATAATCAGTGGGTGCAAGCTACAGCTCTTCATTCACCCAAGGATCTGACTGGGTTTGCTGTTGGAGACCACCTACCTGCCCTCCTCTTCCCTTCTTTATTTGCCCATCCTGGTTGGTCTCTTCAAAAAAAGAGATTCTGAATTCATGGTTTCTGTTTGATACCTGCTGCTTTCTTCCATCCCTTTTTCTTAACAAAATCTACTGTGAGAAATGAGGCTTTGCTGACCTGAGTACCTGTCTCACTTTTATGTGTTCCCGGTGGTGTGATCCATATTCACCTGTCGTTTTTCCAGCAAAACCAACATAGGTGGTTTCCTCTTCTTTTGCCCCAGCTCTTTCTCTTCTTGCCATGTCTTCCTGATCTTAAATTTGAAAGACCATCACATTGTTCTCTTCAGGTCCTTCTAAAAATATACTTCTGTAATAAAACCCCACCTATCAACACAAGAAAAAGTGGAAACCTCTCTGAGTGTGTTGTCAGTAAGAGAGAGGGTTTCAAAACCCTTTTCACTTGGAGATTGCTCACATGATCATCTATTTAAGTACAATGAGCAATCAACTTTTTACTTTGCTGAAATGACAAAAATTTATATATTGAAAATAAATAGCAATAGCCAGGTCCTTCAAAATCCAGTTTGTTGTTTCTTTTAAAAAGGGAGACAGGGTACCTTCATCCTTATCAACAAGGGCTGACCTTACATAGCTCAGTGTGGACAAGCATGCGTCGCTTATAGCTGACTATTTCCTCTTGAAGTTAATCCAGTGGAACATGTTGCTTAAAAGCACAAGCTTAAGATTGCAAAGGCACATTTTTGCCCTTGGTTGCAACACAGGTGAAGTACAGTTAATACCTACCTGCAACGTGGCCTGGGCTATCAGTTTTAAGAACTGAAGTTTCTAAGAACAAACAGAGGCTCTCAGCCAAGGGCCCCTTACTGGGGATGCTACCCCCAGGCACCCTCCACTTGGGCAACCCTTGCTGCAGTGAGAGCTGCTTTGGTGCTGGTAGGTGGGGAATGCAAAGGGCAATAAAGTGAACAGGGAGAGATCTCTGCTTTCTAGCCTCAGGTATTTTTTTCACAGTATAGATAAGGTCCCAGACATTCCTCTGAAAGGTCTCCTGGGAGACCTGCTGGGCATGGTGGGATTGTACAGTCACTCAATTGCTTCAGGTTATGTTAAGCTTGTATACCTGGTGTAGCGAAAGCAGATGGCCTTGTGTTTCATATCATAAACATAGCCAAAAGTCCACAGATGCTCAGACCAAAATCATTGTTGAAGACACAACATGCACAGCATGTCTTCACACACCAAGCTTGATTCAAAGTGGGATTGGACATGGAAGGGGTTAGATTAATGATCTAGAGGGAAGATGGCTTAATTAAAGCCATAACAAAAAAATCAGGCTATTAACAAGTTTTAAGTATTCTTCAGAAAAGTGTTTTCACTTAACTGCTACAAGGAAGAATATAATTTGCAAAATTAAGAACTTCAGTTTCATTTATCTTTCCCTATCTACCTTTAGTTTTCTGGCCAAAATCCTTAAAATTGATTCAGCTTTCGGAAACAGGACTTTCAGAAAGTCCAATCTTCCCCATTAATCCAAATTCCAATCAGGTAACTGGAAAATACATATTTTTTAATAGAATTTAGATAATGCCTAAATACTGAAATATGCACCATGTTGTTTTCTCTGTTTTTTTCTTCCTAAAATTCATGTCTTGGATTCTTGACTTACCAGTACCAAGATTTACATGAATAAACACACAGTTCCATGTTTCTGGGGAAAAAGCTGTGTGCCTTTAGTGCAAAAAATATTGCTACTCTAGTTGTTCAATACTACCTAAGGAAAGAGCTTTCCTGCTAAAAGGTGAAAAAATACATATAACTGTACTGCATACCTTGTACTCTATGCCTTGGTAAAGCTGATTTTGTGCTAAGGAAAACTGAAAGGATAAAAAATATGTGGGTTTGCCTCCGCATAACTCCTAACATTAAATAGAAATTAATAATCAAAAGGACAGTGAGAGGTGTGACTTTTCTTAGTCATTATTCATTTTTACTTTAATTGTTATATATGAGATTTGTGGTTATTTTAAAATTGAACTGTACACATAAAGAACAGTGCATATGACCATTCCTACTGTTGTAGATCCTTTGTTTGGCCGTAAGTCCTTAAATTATCAAGCAATAGTTTTTGTAAGATTAGCATATTTGCATTTCAGATTCATGTGCATGCTATTGCATGAGTAAACTGAATGAATCACAAGTGCCAGAATAATAACAACTGTAGGCAATATTGGAAGGAGAGATTGCTTCAGATTAAGGGTATGTGAGAGAACAATGAAAGGATATTTTTGGAGAAGCTGTAACTTGGAATTCCTGCTACTCCCAAAATCTATGATTAGTAACATGATCAGAAACTTACTAGGATTATAAGACCAGAACTGGAAATTTTGATATATATGAGTAACTGTTAACCAGGCCAAGTGCAAGGTCCTACACTTGGGTCAGAGCAATCCCAGGCGCAGCTACAGGTTGAGCAGAGAAGAGATTCAGAGCAGCCCTGAGGAGAAGGACTTGGAGGTGTTGGTCAATGAGAAAACGAACATGAGCCAGCTTCAGTATGTGCTCCCAGCCCAGAAAGCCAACTGTGTCCTGGACTGCATCAAAAGAAGTGTGACCAGCAGGTCGAAGGAGGTGGTTCTGCCCCTCTACTCTGCTCTTCTGAGACCTCACTTGGAGTACTGTGTGCAGTTCGGGTGTCCTCAACATAAAGAGGACATGGAACTGTTGGAACAAGTGTGGAGGAGAGCCACATGGATGATGAGGGGACTGGAGCACCTCCTGTATGAAGATGGGATGAGAGAGTTGGGGCTGTTCAGCCTGGAGAAGAGAAGGCTGCATGGAGACCTCATAGCAGCCTTCCAGAATCTGAAGGGGGCTTATAAGGACGCTGGGGAGGGACTCTTCTGAAGGACTGTAGTGAGAGGACAAGGGGTAACAGGCTCAAACTTTAACAGCAGAAATTTAGGTTGGATATAAGGAAGAAGTTCTCTTCCGTGAGTCTGGTGAGGCGCGGGAATGGGTTGCCCAGGGAAGCTTTGAATGCTCCATCCCTGGCAGTGTTAAAGGCCAGGTTGGAAAGAGCCTTGGGTGGCATGGTTTACTGGGAGGTGTCCCTGCCCATAGCAGGAGGGGTGGAACTAGATAATCTTAAGGTCCCTTTCAACCCTAACTGTTCTATGATTCTATGACTCTATGAATTCCCTGGTCCTTTCTGCATGATGCATTGCTCTCCTGCTTATGTGACAACAGGACAAGCTCCTCCTTTCCAAAGGTACTAAAAGTATAAATGTCCACTGAGTCTCAGCGGAGATGGAGATGGGCTGGCTCATAGATTCTTAGTAGCTGCCCACTGTTTTGTTTTCCAGGAGCTTAGCCAAATCTGTTAATCACCTTATTAACACCAAGTAAAGGGAATAAATGGTATAGCCACGTTGTTCTTTTTTGATTTAAAAGGCAGAATGAGTAAAATGTCATTTGTTATCTTGATATATACCTGGAAATACAGACCTCTGTGCCTTGTCTCAAGAGCCTTTACCATAAAAGTGAGGTTCCTGAGACTGGAAAAAGCCAAATAGCACACCAGGGTCAAGAAGGAGGATCTGGGGAGCTAGAGGCTGGTCAACCCCTACTCAGTACCTGGAGGGTTCACACAGCAAATCCTCTTACAAGCCATTTCCAAACACAGGAGGGATGAGAAGTTGGTTTGGAACAGCCAACATGGATTTACCAAGGGCAAATCATGCCCTTCCAGCCTGAACACCTATGACAATACGACTGGCTCTATGGATGAAAGGAGAGAAATGGAAATTGTATTCCTTGACTGCAGCAAGGCTTTTGGCAGTGTATTCTTCAATATCTTTATTGCCCAAGTAGTGAGATATGGACTAGGTAAATGTAAGATAAGATGGGTGGAAAATTGGCCAAACTGCTGGGCTCAGAGGGCTGTTTGTAATCCATCAGTGGTACAAAGTCCAACTGGTGACCAGTTACCAGCAGCATGCATCAGGGATCAATATTAGAACCAGTGGTGTTTTATGCCTTTATTAATGATAAAGGCAATTAGAGAGATGGCAAGTTTCCACTGCAGGAGTAGTCAATAATGCTGAAGGTCAGGGCTACTGTTCAGAGGGACCTTGGCAAGGGTGTAGCTGGAAAGACCAAGGAGGTGATCTTTCCCCTCTTCTCAGCACTGGTGAAGTGCTGATCTTGAATACTGTGGCCAGTTTGGGGCTCCCAGTACAAGATAGTTATGGACTTATAGGAGGAAATTCAGCACAGGTCACCAAAATGGTCAGGGGCTGGAGCACAGTCTGAGACAGAGGGACCTGGGATTGTTCAGCCCGAAAAAGAGATATCTCAAGGGGAATTTATCTGTGACTGGACTAGCTAATGGGAGGTAGCAGAGAGAATGGAGGCAGGCTCTCCTCAGAAGTGCATGGTGACAGGACAGGTGGCAATAGGCACATGTTAAAACATGGGGTACTCTGATCAGATACTAGGAAAAAAAAAATATCACCACCAGGCTGGTTAGACTGGGACCCAGAGAGGTTGTGGGATCTTCATCTTTGGAGATACCGAAACCTCAGCTGTGCAAGCCTGAGCAGCCTGAGCTAACTGGCCCTCCTATAAGCAGCAGGTAATACTCAATGACCTCCTTTCCAGCCTCATTTATTCTGTGATTCTAATGATTCTTCCTTTATTCTGGGATGTCCAAATATTGTTTCACTTTTGTTCATTAATGTAGCCAAGTGAGCACAGATTTTAAATGCTTCTAAAGCAAGAGAAAAGAGTACTGAAGGCCTGGACAGGAATTACTTGCATAGCTTGGTGCAAGGACGTATCTGTGGAGTGTAATAAGAGGAAGAAAGCCTAACCTGAGTTTCAGGAAGAATATCAGGTCTATTTATTTCTCCATGATTCCTTTATTTCTTTATTATTTTAAGGATCAAAGCAGACCTTGTTTTAGCATACGGTCTCTCCAGAGCTCATTTTTCTGTTCAGTTTTCTGTCCAAATTAATTTAATGAAGATGGCAATATACCTAGCAGCCTGATTTTGGAATGAAGTTATAAACAAGAAGCTAATTATAGTAGAATTATTTTCCATATTAACTTATACACATAATACAGTAATTTTGTTTGAAGTTTGATGTTATAACATGTACTTTCACAGTCATAAGGAAGGGAATATGTTTTTCACATCTGCTTAGTTGCCTGAGGAGTTACCGTAACGTGATAAAGGTTATTAACAGTTAAACATAAAGCTGAGTTGAAAGTGCCCTTTAGTGCCTCTTAATATGAGTAAGTCAAAACTTTAAATGTTAACATTTCCATTGGGCTGGTTTGCTACTAGAGTGCTTTTATTTTTTAATCTTATAATTAGTAGTTGCACAACTCTGTTCCGCTTTGCCATGTAGCCAGTCAACTGTGCCTGTCATGTGCTGGGCTTTGGGACTCTCCAAAAGTTCAAGTTACACAGAACCAATTTAACATACAGCAAGCATTTTAAATGAAAGACTTGCGGAAATGGTTACAAGGAGGAAATAATATATTCAAATGGACTTTACAAATATAAATGGAAAACATGGGACTGTATATTTGGAGACATCCCTATGAATGGGTGTGTGTGCCAAGGTACTCCTCCACAGGGGTTTAATGTGTAGCCTGAGCTTTCTCTTCTCCTTACCACTTGTCTTCATTTTAATAGGAAACCAGGAAGGAACGTACGTACAAACAGAGTCTTATGGACTCTGCAGGGGTCTAAAGGAAAGAAATACTGGGCATGAGGGTAAAGATGTCCCTAAGGAAGGTCACTGATATGAGTAAGGGCACCCTTCATACCTGTGGAGTAATCACCATGCTGGCATAGGGAAGATTCACATTCAAGTTATGGCCAGAAGCCAGATGGGAGGTAGATTCAAGTCTTTCTTCCTGTCCATGTCCCAGCTAGTGTTTCACAGCCTGCAGCCCATCTCACTGACTGGCGGTATCTGCTTTCTGGATCTGACTACCTGGCCCAGGGAGCACATGCTGGGGATGCATGAGCCTGGCAGCGGACAGGCCCTAGGTACATCTGCAGTGCGGTATGACTGAAGGCTCCAGGTGACACAGCTAAGGGGTACAGAGAGACAGATGGCAGCTGATGGGTGCCTGGAGGGGCTTCAGTGGTATTAAAAGTCTGGATTCGAGTACTTTGGCTCTACAAGACTTGACCTCACTTTTTGCTTGTCTTCTTTCAGCTAATTAAATGACAGCAGACAGTATCTCTCTGCCTTGTTTAGTGAGGATAAATACAATAAATACAGCATCCAGACCAAGATGGTAAAAGTAGATTATTTTTTATACAAAAAAGGAACAGCTAGGATTTCTAGCAAAAAAAAAAAAGGGAGAGTGAAGAAATTTGACCTCACTTGGGCTAACAATATGTATGTCACACACACATGTAACTGCTCTGTACTGTGGTGGTTGCATTGCACCATGTTTGCAATCTACCAACAAGCACTTACTGCTCAACCAAATGTATGTCATCAGCTGTCATCCAGAAATACAGTACAAACAGTGTTCTTTCTCAAGAAGACAGAATATTCATCAAGCATTGCTTCCCCCCTCCATATTTTAATCTAAGTCAGTGTGTGTAAGAATGAGTAAAAATGTGTAGAGGTAACCTGCTATAATTTGTGACATGCGTTTGCACTGTTGGCATTGTTCTTTTTGGGTCTACTCCATTTTTCTGCCTTTCCTTCTGTGTTACTCACTTTCCAGGTCACAACTAGGAGAACAAATAGCACAATAAGCATAAGAATCAGTAAAACATACTGTCTTAAACTGCAGGTTAGCTATAAAAATAAGATGCAAATTTTAATTATAACA
>JASSUY010008404.1:3693-13852 GCA_032466535.1 Forpus xanthops | reverse complement strand
TGGACACAGGGCTTGGAGCAAGCTGCTCTATGGAAGGTGTCCCTGCCCGTGGCAGGGTTGGAGCTGGAGGAGCTTTGGGCTCCCTTCCAACCCAAACCAGGCTGGGACTGTGCATCAGGATGGGCCCCTTGGCTTCTGGACAAGCAGGGCTGCAGGGGCTGGGGTATTCCCAGGAGGGATTTTCTAGGTTATATACTCGAAGTGCCCTTTGCAGCTCTTCCCCCTCCCCTGCTTTGAAGTGCATTCCTGGCCTTGCTTTTTTTAATCCTTTTCTAAAGATTAAGTCTCATTTCGGTACCGAATGCACTCAGCAGGGACTGAACCAACCCCTGCTGTCTCCAGAGGGAATTCGGGGCAGGTGAGCAAGAATCCAGCAGTACCTGGATATCTGCTAATGCCAACCCTTGGCTCTGATGCAGAACCTGAGCACATAAACTCACCTTAATGTGGTGACTTTGTCCAGGCAGAAACTGTGCAATTTGATACAGGGAAGATCCATTGGAGCAGCTCAAGAAAACGTGAAGGATGCACCCTGTGGCATCACCATGATTAATGCCTCAGTTGGCTTTTGGTGAATCCCTTAAAGGCAGTGGGAGAGGCATTGTGCTGCCGGACTTGATGCAGGAACCCCACAGCCTTAAACAGGAAGACCAAAGATGCTGCGGAGAGTAATGCTCATGGTTTTTATGCAGCATTTCCTGGCCGTAATGAATCTGTGATGTACTGTGTGGCCTATGAAAGGTACAGCTGCTTGGGGAGTGTAACATCAGGATCTTCAGATCCGGTGCTAATTCCTACCAGGTCTGATATTCAGTCTGCCTCAGTTTCCCCTGTACTATCCATCTATCAAGCCACACTCATTTGGGTTACATCTGCTCTGCATCTCCTGGGGTCTTACAGATCTCAGCATGCAACCTCATCCGTGTGCAGGTCCTGCTGCTGCAGCACGTGGTTGTTGTGATGTCCTTCACCTCTTGTGAGCTGCCACCCTGTGCTCGGTGCTGTTCCCTGGTCCCTGTGAGCCACAGTTCAGCGTCAGGTGAAGCGCTTGTGGAGTGTGCAAATGTTCCTCCGGTGTGTTTAGGGCTGTTTGAAATGAGAGTGGCTCCACAAGACCTGTGATTATGTTATTATTCTGCAGCACAGAAACATTTAAAGCGGCAGCATTGTCTTGGCGGGGTTGCCTAGGAAACATGCGTGGTGTAGTTGATGCTTTAGATGAAGTGTTTTTGTGTGAGATTGCAGTTCACTCTTTGGTAGGTCACCAGACAAGACACTTCATCAGCTCCGTTTCAACTGCAAAGCAGCTGCTTTTCCACCATAGCTTCCTGCCTCTTACCTCCGTCCAATTGCTGCCTCCCAGCATTGTGCTGTTAGGGTTTAGGGATAAGCTCACGTTAACTCGATTTCTTCTGAGCTTTTATCAAGTGTCTGCTTGCTGACCTAGCTGCCAGTAGTAGCCATCCTTTATACTGTTAATACATGCCTCCCTCTATGGGCAGCACTTGTCCTGTGATGCACTGCAAAACATTTCCCTTTGCTGTGTACCTTTATGATCCTCATCAACGATCTCAAGTTTCAGTTTACAAAGTGCTTTCCCAGGGATGTTGAACAATGTAGAATGGTTTTGTAGGTACTCATCCCAGCGCACAGCAGGGGGGTGGTGAGGGCATTGGCAGGGGTTGGGAATGTGGGGGACATCTGAAAAGGACCTGCAGGTACAGAACAATTGGAATGGCTTTAACTGCCAGAGGGGACACTGAGATGAGACAGAAGCTGTTCCCTGTGAGGGTGCTGAGCGCTGGCACAGGGTGCCCAGAGAAGCTGTGGCTGCCCCATTAATGGCAGTGCTCAAGGCCAGGTTGGACACAGGGCTTGGAGCAAGCTGCTCTATGGAAGGTGTCCCTGCCCATGGCATGGGGTTGGAATCGTGTGAGCTGGAAGGTGTCTTCATCCCCAACCACTGGGATTCCGTGGTTTAATTGGTACAGCTCATTTTGTTCTTTTCTCTTGCCTGACCCAAATTTTCATGGAGATGGGCAGACAAACGAAACCTCAGCATTAAACTTGCATCCCAGCATCCCATGGTGGGGGGTTGGATGAGATGATCTTAATGTCCTTCCCAACCCAAACCGTTCTTTGCTCCTATGCTAAGCAGGCCATGCATCAGCTTTTTGTTCACCTTTATGAAAGGAGTGCAGTTTTCCTATATGCTCATAAGATAATGGTACCTCCTTCCCTCTTTTACTTTCCTGGCGTGGCCGTTTCCAGTTTCAGGTTTGGGTACACCTGACTTGTGCTGCCTGGACTTCCAGGTAAATCATTTTATCTTAGACCTTAAGCGAATGTAAGAGAAAAAGGCCATGATGGTTTAAATGTCACCATCACCATATACGTATGTTGCATCTCAAGTTCTGCTTCTGCAGGGGTCCCTTCACAGGGTCCTCTGAGGACTCAGCCTTATTCTACCAAACCTGTGCTGAAGACTTATTTCCTCCTTACCAATAAATAGCAATGCGCAGGGAAATGCATCTAGAAACAGGTTCTGCATGTTACAACACAAGATGAACTTGCACTGGGGGCAACCGGATAACTTCTTGTGAAATAAATGTGCTTTTTCCCCTTAAAAGAGGGAGGAACAGTTAGGAACAATACAGCCAAAATGTTTTATTTGGGCAATACAAATACAATCAAATCAAAAATATCACAGATTTTCATACATTAGTAAGAAGTTACTGTACACTTGAACGGTTGCCATTTTTACAGCTAACAAAGCTTTACCTTTATTAAAATGTATTTTCCTCTCACATAAAATATACACTTTTCACTGACGTATTTTACATCATACAGCTCTCTGGGATAAGAAACAGCTCACAAACAATGCACAACAGAGGCCATCTTCTCTAAACCCATACAAAATATTACATAGAAGCGAGAAACACCGGTATATCCTACTAGGCTGCAGCCCTCAAATGTCATAGTCTGTTGCTACTAAAAATACTACATGCATCCTAAAATGCTGTACATCGTTTGAAGTTTGGACGGGTTAGATTTGATCCTAGTTCCACGCAGTACTTTGGAGTGAGTGTTAAACACTGAGTCTGTATTAATGGCACCGACTCTTCCTCTGCATTCACATCTGCAAGTGAAAACCCTCCAGTGCTGTTCCTGCTGCCAGAGCAAAAGGGTTTGCAGTGTAACCCCATGGCACCGTTTGATACCCCGTGTGCCACGCAGCCTGCTCTGTCTCCTGACAGCATAATCGGTGTCTGAAATGAAATCCTTACTCCATTGAAATCAATAGACTTCAGCGGAACCAGGTTTTAACCCTGCAGTGGTGTTATATTGCCCTCAAATTGCTACAACATGAAAAGAGGGGCAAAGTCCTGTGCAGAAGGACTCCAGCCACGCTGCAATAGAGAGCTCAGTGGCAGTGAGCATCGCTAGAATGTAAGGTTTCCATAGGAGCTTCCCCGGGGACTACCAAGAACCCTTCTTTCATGATCATTTTGTGCTCTAATTGGGAGAACAGATGCAGGATAAATACCCTCATCCCTACAGGCTCTTCCTGAGATTTGGAAAGAATTAGGGACTCTGTTAACTTCAGGTTAAACTAATTAAAAACATAGCAAAGGAAAACGTTGCTGTATTTTAATCCTGGGAGAACTTCTGCTGTTAATCTGACAAGTGCGTTATGGAAAAGCCATTTTTCTCCCTGCCCATTGTACTGTAGTGAGGTTACAAGGAAGTTAATGAGTGGCTTTGGGAAAAGAAAACTTTCCATCTATTTTAAAGAGGCTTTTTGTTTAATTGCAGCTCAGAAGATCCATCTGATTACCGAGACACATCCTCTGTGTATTGTAGCATTGGGCTTGGAATGGTCTTTCTTGGCCTGAGTCCCTCCGGAGAGGCACGGAGCCCTGTGGCTCCCATGGGATGTGGTGGTGCTGCATGCACCCCATCATGGCACAGCTGAGTGCTGGGGTTTGGAGGAGTCGGGCTGGCACCAGGGTCCACATCAACCCAAGAGCAGGACCCCAAAGTGCCTTTCAGGCATCTGCTTCTGTTCTCATTCCCACCCTGGTGCCAGGCCAGCTTCACACAGAAGCACCCCTGCTACCTTAGCTCATTGCTGGGGAGGATGGAGGATGCCCCTGCCAGGGTCATTTCGGGTACCTTTGGGTATGGAGTTGTTTCTCTTCAAAAAACTCCTTCAATCATCACAAATAAGGCATCTGTTTAATTTAGTTGCTATAAATCACTTAAAAACTGAAGTCCTCACCTATCCTGTCATCTTGAGATGATTTGCTCAGAAATGAATAAAAAAAGTAAATATATATATAAGCATCCTTTTCTAATCGTAACACAATGTACAATCTGCAGCCTGATTCTGGAATAAAATACAATCTTTCAACAGAAGCAGCGTGAACGTAGGGAAAAGTAATTCTCTCATCTTCATTACTTGTGCATTTCCTGCATTAAAATGGCTTTATCTTCTCTGTGGCTAATGCTCAGCTGCGCCCGCAGGTCCACGTGGTGACCTGGTCAGGGTAAAGAGGTGGGTGATGCCACCAGAGCACGCTCCTGGTGTTGGGTTTGGTGGCTGAGGGCTGCTCTGGCCTCCTGGCTGCTGAGCAGTCTGGTTTCACTCCATCAACCCTTGGAGGAGCGTTAGGAAAGTGCTTTCTGTGCCTCTGATTGATGAGGTTTAAGCACAATTTGATGCAGTTGGATTCGCACTAGTCATGGGAATGTATTTCTGCAGCAGTGCAAGGGTGACCAAGTGTTCTGTGATGAATGGTATTTCCTTGGGTTCGCTTGGCTTATGCTGTTATCAGCTATAAGCAAGCTGGAAAACAAACAAATGCAGTATCTGATCTTTTGCCGTGAGCTGCGCATTGGGCTCAAAGCAGGAATTTCAGCAGCAGCAGATGGGTAAAGGTGTGATGGGTATCGCCCATAATGTGAACCCGGCTCTGAAATTATGTGGATTGCACATTACACAGGAGCACTCCCAAGCTGCACTGGGTATTATTCTTAGATTTACTGTGTAATTTAGGCACCAATTTACTTGAAAGCGCTGCCCGTGCACAAACAGGGGCTGAAGTTGGCTTTTCTTTTATCTCTATGCTACTGCATTTGTCCTGGAGTAAAATGCACTGTTATTTGCTGACAGTTGCCAATAGCTCAGTTAATGCGTATAGTTGTGAAACTCATTAGAAGTAGGTTGTCACGGTTGATTTTTGTGCAGTCTGATAGAATCAGAATGAATTTATTTAATCCAAACTAAACTGAGGTTCGGGGGGTTGTATAAACCGACGCCTTCTTTTACAGTCAAGGTGTGTATATGGGATATCCTTTATACATATAATCATATCTGATGGGGTTTATACTCCTGTCTTGTGTCTGAGTGTATGAACACGCAGTGCATGCTTGCTTTGGATTACCGGTGTGTCTTCCATTCGCTAAGGTTGACTGTCAGAAGCATTCTATAATTGCTTAGCATTAACCTGCCTGGTTTGCTGTGCCCTCAATGACAGTCAGACACCCTCGTTTGTAGGTTGACTTTTGTTCTTGGACATATTTTTATGTAGTGCTTCTACCTCACTTTCTGTAGAGTGGAAATGAGAAGGGTAATCCAACAGTTACCATGTACCAGAGCCTACGTATGTTATCTACACAGGAAGAGATGGGCTAAGGAAATAACAGGATGATGCTTTCTAGACCCCTTGTGCCATATGGGTCATGGTTTCACATGCAAGGTCCCCAGAGTTGGCTTTTTCTTTTGGTTTTAGGATAAAGGGGTTTGAACATTCATTAAACCTCTTTGATTTTGTATCTAATAAGAGCATTATGCTATTGTGGACCATTGCTCTAGTAGAAGGTGGCAGGGGGTTGGCACTGGATGAGCTTTAAAGTCCCTTCAACCCAAACCATTCTAGGATTCCGTGGTTGATTCTTACATTGTACATGTCAAACCTGGCAAATTCCATTCACAATACTGGCTTGGGAAGAACAGTTTTATACTTGCTAAAAAAGGCCAAGGGTTCACCTTGGTAATTTATTCTGTAATAAAAGAATATGGGTCTTTTGCAAGAAGCTGATTTTTAGCATCTGGCATATTAGAATGAATAGCAAACCGTTTGCTTTCACTCATCAACTTCATACAAAATGGACCCCCCTCTTGGATTTTCAAAGGCAGTGTGATGTAATGGGGTCCCATGGAAAACAAAGGGCTCAGACCCCAAACTGTCCTCTTGCTGAGCTCTTCCCACGTGTGTTTGCCTCTTTTCGGGCTCGTTTCAATAAGCACTAAGTTCAGTTCCCGGTTCCTCGGACTCCTCCACCTGGGACCATCACAGGCTACACCACTTTGATAGGAAAGCTGAAGCCTCCCCATCACTGTGCAGGGACTGTCACTGCAGTCTGTCAGTACCCACACCAGAAAACTCTTTCATTTGCCTACAGGGGAATAACTGATGGTGAAATGGGAATCTTGAGTCCCTGCATCCCTGGGCTGAGGGAACAGCAATGCTGCTTGTTTTGCCCCCAGGGAAGTTGCACCCCACTCGCCCTTTCATCTCCTGTTATCTGCATAATCCACCAGCATTGACTAGCTTGACGTGGGTGAGGGCTCCTACAAGTGTTTGCTTTAATCACAGGCAGTTGACGTGGAAGCTTTATGTTCAGACCCGGTGAGCAATGCTCGCCTTTCCCTCCTGCTCCTTAATGCTTTTTTGACCTTATTTGCCATGGAAAGCTGTAATTCTGCTGAGTGATTTCCAAATGCAGGAGTCCCACAGTGTAACACACGCTGGGTCTCGGGGCGCAGCGTTGCATTGCACGCAGGGTTTACCACCGCGCGATTCCATTTTGCAGTCCGGCTCCCACCGTCTCCTAATTACACAGCAAACTCCTGCCGTGGAAAGGTCAAACCTATCAACCTGCCAAAGCAGAGGCTCTGCGTGGATGGGGCTCTGGAGACGGAGCACCGGAGTCAGCGCATGCCCTGTACCTATTCATTACCTTAGAAATTAGGACTTGCCCCAGTAAGCAGTTTGTTTGCTGTAGCTGTGTGCACGTGCCTTAAAACAGGCTTTAGCTGTGTAACCCGTGTCAGTTCTGCTCTTGGACGGGTTCGTTTTTGAAAGGGCAGCATTACAACGCGGTAACTTTGCCGATACATTAGCTTTGATCTGGTTTTCCGAGCCATGGAATCGAGAGCCTGGTGCTTGATAGCTGAGATTGGGTTTTATCTGCCAAGCTTTTCCAGGCTTTTAGGAGCTAACAGGGAGATTAGGTTTTGAATATGGGCTTCATATGCTAACCCCTAATGCAAATCAGTTTCACAGATACGACAACACCCTGCTCCCTGGGTTTAATGCAGAATACACCATATTATTATATGTTAGACCTGCTCTGTGAGGGAAAAAAAGAGCTTTAGTGCGTCCGTAAGTGTTGATAATTCCTTCCTCTTGTCCTAGAAATGGGCTTTAGTCTGCCTCTTACCGAACTCATCTGCAGTTTGCTTTGCAAGGATAAAAGTAATTCAGGCCCTTTTTAATGATTTGCTCCTCCAGTTTTAATTGGAGATGTCTGGAATGGGCCTGGCTTCATTCCCTCCTGATACAATTTGTCCCTGCTCAGCAAAGGTCAAAGCAACCCTCAACAGCAGACTTGGATTGACCTATTTAAATCTGGGCTTTCACTGTAATTGACTTTGCACTGTGTGTGCAGAGGGTAAATTAAATACAACATGTAAGTATTAAATGGATATCTTGAGCCTCCTGTTACTGCGGCTTTTGGAGTCTGGCCTTACAGAATGAAAATGTATTATAAATGAGAGTGCTGAGCGGAGCCCACGGTGGGCACTGCGGTGTTACCCTTGTGTGCAAACACACAGGAGGGCCTCGGAATACTGGAGTAGGTTGTTGAAATATAATTGGGAAACAGCTCTCCTGCAGAGCCCTATCTCATGGTGCTTAAACATATCTTTTCTGGACTATGGATTTGGATTAGCCGAATGACCCTACCTGGCAGCTTTGGATATGACTCTGAGAGCAGGGGCTTCTGTGGTGCTGGGTTTATCTGAATTTATCAAAGGGAAGACACAAAAAGTGGAGCAGCAGCGTTATTTGACTTGCCATGGTGATGGAGAAACGTAAAAATGATGACTGCTGAGTAAATGTTAATAGACAACGCTGTGCTGGGGATGGGGAAAGCGTGGTACCCATTAAGAAAAGAGGAGTCAGATCCTAGGAAAGCTGTTTTCCCTCTTGTCATAATGACCAATGCTGTTAACAGGATTTCTAATGGATGCCTTATGCTCTTCTGTTCAAGTCTGTTACTAATAAAAGTCTTATTTTGTCATATTCCACGTTTATTTTCAGCACATAACTATGGAGTAGGCATCCTCTGTGCTAGCACATGGTGTAACCCAGCTGTAAGTGCCTGGGTACGCTGCTTCGCAAGGGGTGCCGATGGCAATGGGTAGAGCAGCCCATGGAGTGCTGGCAGTGGAAGTGCTGATGGATGGACAGGAGCAAGTTCTGGGTCGAGCATGTAAGTGTTTAGTTCATTTTTCTGACCACGATGAATTTGAAAGACGTGCCATTAAACGCTGCGTATTTTGCATGTAAAGCAAGAGTTTTATTAAGTAGATAAAGCATTCTTTATTGAGAGCAAGCACCTTTGAGATCCTCTAGAGTGTCATTATTTGGGCATTAGGCATGGGATATGTGGAAATCCACCAGGACGTTAAAGCTGATCCTGGGCAGAGAGGGCTTTTTGTTTTATTTTGCTATTTAATATTTATTTTAAATTTAATTTCTTTATTATTTAATTGTATTTCTATCCCATTCTATTTTTTACTTAATTCCGATCTATTTAATTTTCAATTTTTATTTCTTTTTTATATTCTATTTCAAAGCAGTGAGCCAGGTCCTTGCATTGCACAACGCATCTCCTCTGACAGATGGCTACTAAAGAGTTTGGCTCTTGTGGTGTGACAGGCAGGGATCTACTGGGAAGGGGAAGGATGGAAAATGGCGCTGTATTCCCCCAGTTGTGCAAACCCGTGTATTTCCTGTGCTAGAAATGTACAGTTTTGCCCTTCAGGAATGTCTTCCCTGACACTGGTGTTGTACCCCATAGTATCGCACTGTCCCTTCGAGCTCTCCAAACCAGGATGCCTGGTGCCAGAGCTGGATAGGAAGGGCTCCCATAGGAGCACCATGCTGCAGGTACCTTCCTGTTCCTCCATGCTCCTGGGGTCAGCCTCTGTATCTAGACTCATTTCTTTTCCTAGATGGATAAAGGCTTTAAACAAAATCTATACTTTAAATCACAGTCTTCACTTGGCAGCCAGTGAGCGCATTACACATATGTGTGGTTTTAGAGCAAGTTATCAATGCAGGAAGGTTATTTTATTTATTCCAATTTCACTGTTCACAGCTCAGCACAAAGCCAGGTCTGCTTCATAGCTCCTGATAAATCACCTTAAACCCACGCTTCCATTGCTGTCTGGACGTATTTTTGTTTTCCTAATCTATTTTTAACTCTAATGTATGTGGTATCATTCAGGTATTATTGTCACGTTGGGTTTTTAATACCGAGCTTTGTGTTGCAGGGCTTATTTATTCTTTTAAATTGTCTTATCATATGATAATGTACTAAGCCTTTTGCTCTGGATCACCAAGGAAAATACATTTGTGGAATGAAGAACAGATGGCACCAAACCAAGGCGTTATTCAGGGTACTGCTGTTTACTGCTCTGCACAATCTCCCTGTATTAGCAGAGTAATTAAAGCCTAAGCTGGATGCAGTAGTACCTGGGGCACTTCTGCTCAGGGCTCAATATGATATTGAATCCTTTGGCTTCCCTATGGCCGCTGTGTAAAACAGGAGAGGAAAATCAAACGTCTGTCAGGGAAGAAAAATAATCAATAGGAGAGGAAAATCAAACGTCTGTCAGGGAAGAAAAATAATCAATAGTCACAGCCAAAGACCATGCGGTGCTTGTTAAAGTACAGAGTTAGAAGGGCCTGCAGGGACAGAACAAGGGAATGGCTTTAACCTGCCTCAGGGGACACTGAGATGAGCTCTGGGGCAGAAGCTGTTCCCTGTGAGGGTGCTGAGCGCTGGCACAGGGTGCCCAGAG